>CM071861.1:38426047-38456884 GCA_036759665.1 Gynandropsis gynandra
ATAAAATCTTTACATAAAAATATAAAAAATCTATATATATATATATTATACAAATATAAATATTTAAAAAGTTTTTAAATTAATTATATTTAATCAAATATTAATATATTATTTATAACTATATATTTATATATTTATATATACATAAATGTTTTACTTTGTAAGGTTATTTTTGGTAAAACCACCTCAACAAGTATTATTAAATGTTAAAAAAACAAGTGTTTTTTGGAACACCAAAGTTGCTTTTTCTACATTTCATTTAAAATTTTAAAATTATTCATATATATTGGATATATCCATAAAAAAAACCTTTTTTGTCCATTTATTCTCACTTAAATCCCATTTAATTTTGATAAAAGTTTTACCTACAAAAAATCATACCAAAATTTCATAATTTGCTTTGATAAAAATGTTTATAAAATCATAATCTTTAGAGAGAAATATTTTTTTAAAATCGATTCACCTTAAATATCAAATTATATATATAATAATCCTTGCGAGGTTGTTTCTGGTGAAGCCACCTCAGCAAGGATTATTAAATATCTCAAAAAATATCTTCATAAAAAAATCTCTTTAATTCACCTATTTATATTTCATTTAATTTTAACAACAAAAAATTAATTATTTTATAAATTCTCTTCATAAAAAAATCTCTTCATCTCACCTATTTATATGTCATTTATTTTTAACAATAAAAAATTAATGATTTTGTAAATTAAATCATATATATATATATATATATAAAAGTTGTTGTAAAAGAAGCATTCTCAGCCTTCCACGTCATTTTTCATATTTTATTAAAAAATAAAATTTTCATTTCATTATTTTTTATTGTAACCGATAAATCCAACAACACTTCATCTCTCATTATCTCTTGCCTTTCTCTCTCCTTAGTTGCTTCATCTCCCCTCATCTCTTGCCATCCATATATACAGTAACCGAGCCTATTTTCTTTGTCTCCACCGATTTGGCTTTTCATTTTCGCCGATTTTTCTTTCTAAAAATTTCAAAGGACTTTACCGGAGTACGATATCTTCTTCATGGTGAAGGACTTCGCCGCTGGAGTCATACTCTACACTGGTTTCGTCCATATTCTTCCCTACGCTTTCAATAGCTTGAACTCTCCTTGTCTTGGGCCACAAAGCTTCCCCTTTGCGGGGTTCGTCGCGATGTTGTCGGCGACCGAAACTCTGATGATCGATACGTTCGTGACTGGGTATTACGAGAGGCAACATTACAGAAGGACGACAAAGCATGTGAATATGGAAGACGATGAGACGGGATGAGAGGAGCACACGGGTCATATCCATGTCCACACTCATGCGACACACAGCCCCGCCCACGGCTCTGCCGGCGAAATCTCCACCAGTCCTACAAGGACAGCACTCTCATCATGCAATTGCTGAGGGATAATTGCTCGACTGAGGCTTTTTACATGTCTCATTTGATCAGTGGAAATTTGCAGTCATGTCAATGGGACGGCCGGAGTACTTGGACGACACAGATGTTGTTTACAATCGATTTCATGTGATTGCTTTGTATCCCTTATTATGTTTGTGATTCTGGGTAATGGTTGTTCTGATATGGTGAATATGGTTTCAGAGAAGAGATGTATATGGGGCTTGGGAACAGTACCTTGGTTTGGAGCACTCTGATAATGCTCCTAAGAGGGCATATGCCGTGAACCAGCTATGAATTTCATGTCTCTTGAATTCTGTCGCATATGGAAGATATATAATTAGCGAAAGAGTCGATCACCGAGATACCTCCTGCACGAGGGACTGGGCATATATGAGAATGAAGAAGCATGAGTTTGGTACTGGCGGCCCTGCCCTTCCGCCATAGAGCAGAACCTTCGCCCGCGGAGGACGATGCGCAACTGGAGGCTGAGGCCAGGAAATGGCTGTTTTCGTGAATCTCAAAAATAGCTCCTGCAGGCGGTTTGGTTTGGGAACTGATTCTGGCGCTCGACTGAAATTGTTCGCTGCATAGAAGAGGAGCCCTTTTAGGAGCATCCGACTGTTTCACCCATATTCAGGTATTTGGATTCCGGCTTTCGCTTCTAAGCTGAATCGGAGATGGAGAAAAAAGGTAGGTTATAGCAGCAAAGGGTCTCTCATTCTGCATCCAGGTTAGTTTGTGTTTGACCTAATGTTAATAATTGATAACAATAAATTCAGGTTGAATATCCTCTCTCTGGGATATTATTAACAGTTTAGCCATTAAAGGGAATCGAGATTCTCTCTCTTGGATCTTTCATGACTGGTGCTATCCTCTTGGTTGAGTGGTCTTTAAGTTGTCGGATAAGCAGGAGGATTCGGGTTTTAGTTGGATCGTCGTGAAGAACATGATCAACCTGTTTGTGGTGGATGATAGGGCACACCCAAAATCCGATTTGATATACGACAAAGTCAAAGAGATGATCAAAATGATCAAAGAAGAAGGATATGTTCCGGAAACAGATTGTGCTCTTGCGGATGTTGATGAGGAGGAGAAAGAGCGTTCGCTGTATTATCAATGCGAAAAGCTGACGGTGGCATTCAGGCTGCTAAGCACAACGCCTTTGACACATCTTACATTAGACCATAATTTTATTAAACACATCTTTTATCGTCACTCTATGCATATGAAAAATTAGTCCTATAATTTCTACACTAAATCCACATATACATTTATATATTGTTTAACGTTGTCAATGATAAAAATTGTTGTACCATACTAATTTATGTGTTTGTTTGTTGGAGACAATCAAATTCACGGGAAGAAACAATTAAACATTGCAATGATATATGTCTTCATTTACTATTTTGATACAATTTTCTTTAACTCAAAATCCTCGCCAATTCAATAATATATTTGTTATTTCAATATAATTTCCAATATATTTGTTTTACAAATTCAAATATAAATCAAACAACTGATCATGCAAAAAATACGTTAACCAAGAATATTGGCAAACACGCCTCGCTAATCACTTTTCTATCAGAATTTATTAAGAGTAAGGCCTATTGTTTTATCACTGAACGTCTAATATATTATTTTCATTTAAGTGATTACTTTAAGCTTAAATATTAATTAAACAAAAATAAATCATCTTCCCGCGCATCGCGCGAGGTTTTTCCTAGTTATATATATAAAAGTTCTTGCAAAAGGAGACTTGTGGTGAAGCCACCTCAGCAAGTCTTTTTTTAAAACTAATTTTTTATTAAATATAATTATATTGATCATTAATGTAATTAAATGACTTAAAACTTTTAATATCGTATTAATATCCTTAAAATTTTTACATAAAAATATAAAAAATCTATATATATATTATAAGAATATAAATATTTAGAATGTTTTTACATTTATTATATATAATCAAATATTAATATATTATTTATAATTATATATTTATATAAAAATTATATATATAAAAGTTCTTGCAAAATGAGGCTTGTGGTGAAGCCACCTAAGCAAGTTTTTTTTAAACTAATTTTTTATTAAATATAATTACATTGATCATTAATGTAATTAAATGACTTAAAACTTTTAATATCTCTTTTAATATCTTATTAATATCCATAAAATTTTTACATAAAAATATAAAAAATCTATATATATATATATTATAAAAATATAAATATTTAGAATGTTTTTACATTTATTATATATAATCAAATATTAATATATTATTTATAATTATATATTTATATAAAAATTATATATATAAAAGTTCTTGCAAAATGAGGCTTGTGGTGAAGCCACCTAAGCAAGTTTTTTTTAAACTAATTTTTTATTAAATATAATTACATTGATCATTAATGTAATTAAATGACTTAATAAAAGATCTTTCTCAATATCAATGTCCATTTCTTCCGTCATTATATCCACTGCTTTCAAACTTTAAAATAGTAACGATTTCTCATTTATAAAACATGATTTTTAAAAATTCATATAAAATTGATATAGTTATTAATTACATTATAATTTATTTAACATTCATGTGCATTGTCATTTTATTCAACGATACCAATAAAATTCATGCAGATTGTATATCATTAGAAAATTTTTGAAAAATAATATTCAAATAATTTCTACACAATATGTTTTTAAGCTAGATGATACACATTTTTTAATAGAAATACTCGGATAAAAGAACATTGATCTCTTTATGTATCTGGTTTTTATTTGCGTACATTTTCTTATTATATGAGCTTTTAAAATTGATTTTTTAAAATTTATATAATAATCATACAAAAACTTTTACATATTTTCTAAATTAATGTCGTTTTAGATAATATATTCTTTTATGATGCTATAAAAAAAAATTTAGTACATCAATTCATGATAATTAATTGTCTCCTTATTGATCATAAATAAATTTAAATCTTAAAATAAAGTTTAAATTCACATTCATTAAACTATACTAAATCATAATGATTCATTATTTTTAGATAAAACTATAAAAATAAAATTACAATTTTTTAGAAGCCCGCATCGCGCGGGTTTATAACCTAGTATATCAAAATAAGTATAATTATAACAAAATTATTCGTATAACTACTATATAGACATTCGAATGATCAAAAGATAAAATATAATTTATACCGACACAATGATGATCGTCATCCAATAATTGGCTTAAGAACTCTATAAATTATTAAATTAATAATATTATAATTTATAACAATAACGTTTTATTTAGTTACACATATTCCAAAAGATAAGACATGCATACCTTGTGGACTTCTTGTTCTCCCCATGAACATTTGTTTATTTACATTAAATTCTCTTTCACATTATTGAAAATTCATGGTATTAATAAAATGTATATACACACAACAAAAATTAATCAAATAAATGCATTTTTTAAATTTTGAGAACATGTCTATGAACTTTAACTCATATTATATATTATTCTAATTGAATATATATTGATGTAAACATTATTCTAACATGATAATTCAAAACTACGATGGAATAAATATTGTATTTCATCCACCTACTAATTGAGTTGACTATATTGGATTAGAAATTTGTATATATTAAAAAAATAAATGTCTAGTTATGTGGTATTTGTATATTTACCTATGCATTTGCATATATAGATATATATATATATATTTATAAATGTGGTTGCCAAACTTTGGAACAACTTTGCATTTTTGGGTTTTCTTTTTAGTCCCGCAACGTTTAGAACTACCGGTTAAAAAAAGGTTCCCAAATTGATTATTAATATTTAATATCCCGGTCAGACCGGTCTACGAATAAAAACAGTGATACGGTTTATGAATTTGGTTCGTTCCCCAAAAATAAAGAAAGAGAAAGGTGGATGGAATTGCTTGCTTCTTACTGTCTCTAAAGGACCCGAACGGACCCCAGTTTAGGAATTTTCGAGCCACACGCTTCATCAGAGCGTGAAATTTATCGGCCGTTATGAGTGGCGGTTTCGTAATATTATGAAATCCCATAGGGGTTTTCAGTAAAAGGGGCGACACAATCGGAGTTTAACCCTCACAGTGACGTCACGTTAAAATTTAATGTAATACAATTGCTCCAATTTCTCTTCAGCTTCTCAAATCAACCACTAATTTATCGCTGAAATAATTTATTGTAAACGTAAGTTAATAATAATACTAATTTGCTTTTATTTAGTTTTATCATTCACAATATTAAATATACTTCATTGGTTTCGAAAGAAAAATATTGGGAAATTAAATTAAATTCCACGTTAAAATGAAGTTGCCATTTCTCTGTACTTATGATGGAAAGCAATGGAGAGTTTTGGCCAAATGCCGGAAGAGATTACCAATTACAAATTGTATATCCCATTTTCTTATTTGCATATCCTTTGGTTTTTTTTATATATTAATAAAAAATACCACGACGTATACAACAATAAAAACCTCAAATTGACAAGAGATATATTGTATGAAATTCACAAAAATAGAAAAAACAAAGGCATATTTAGGAAAAATAATTAAAAAATTCCAAAGATTTACAAAATAAGCTTATACGTACAGTGAACGAGCATATATATACCATCCATAATTATGCAGATCATGAAAATAGAATAATAATAGGAAAAATATTTCCGAAATGGGAAAAAACAAAGAGAAGAAATGAGCAAAATATCCGGCGAACATATATCCAACCGTCCCCGTTGGTTGTGGCCATCACAAACTCTCACGTTGTATTGATCCAACCACAGGATATCTGTCTCATTTATAAAATCCCGTTGACTCGCCTACCCTCACGCGCGTCTTCCTCACGCGCTTCCCCTCTTGTCTCCCCCCTCTCCATTCAAACCCCTCCATATCAAATCCTTTGGAAACTTCACTCGTCAGCTATATATATATATATATATATATACTCACATGTACACACCGACGACTGATTTTTTTTTATCAGTATCGCAGAAAATGAATTTGATTTCTAGTGTATCGTCGAGGACGAAGAAGTCCAAAATCTATTACGTAACCATCGTGACGTTCCTATGCGTCGCGAGCTACCTCCTCGGTATATGGCATAACGCTCGGCCGGTTGTCTCACGCGCCACCATCACTGGTGATGCAACTGCCGCCACCCAATGCGATGAATTCAAGAATACCCTTTTGTCTCGAGATCTCGATTTCACGGCGCACCACACGGCGGAGGACCCGCCTCCCGCGGCTCCTGATGTCATTTTTCCCGCGTGCAACGTGAAGCTAAGCGAGTACACGCCGTGTGAGGACCAGAAGAGATCGCTGAGGTTCCCAAGGCATAGGCTTGAATACAGAGAGAGGCATTGCCCAGCGAGAGACGAGGTCTTAAGTTGTCGGATTCCTGCGCCGTACGGTTACAAGACACCTTTCCGGTGGCCCGAGAGCCGGGACGTGGCGTGGTTCGCGAACGTTCCGCACACGGAGCTCACGGTGGAGAAGAAGAATCAGAATTGGGTCCGGTACGAGAACGACCGGTTCTGGTTTCCCGGTGGCGGTACAATGTTTCCACGTGGTGCCGATGCTTACATCAACGATATTGGACAGCTGATCGATCTCACGGACGGTTCCATCCGCACGGCAATCGACACCGGCTGCGGGGTATGTATGATTTCACACTTTATATACTATGGTCGTACCCAATAGGCCAATCCAGTTCATGATCGCATCTCATTTCCTTGAATTACACTCCAGGAATTTGTTTATTTCAGTTAAATCATTGAAAAAGAAGGATCAGTGAATCATATGATCCAATTAGAATGCAATTTATTATGCCATAATCATGATTTAGTGATATTTGTTTTAAATCCATTTGCCTTAGCTTACACATTAGTTATATAAGTGAACAATCATTGACATTTTTTCAATATAATTTACTGATATATTTGTTTATCTTTTAAAGTTTTCAACACTTACGTCCCTTGAGTGTGACCCATTACCTCACCTAATATAATGTAATTATTGACCTGCTCTAACCATCCAGTTGAAAACAAAAACATTTAAACAAATAAAGTAAAAAAAAAAAAACGTTTTTTTGGCCTTGCTTGGTATGAGTTTGAAAGATGACACAAAGAATAGATTTGAGAGATCCATGATCGATGAGAGATAAAGAGTATAAATGAATGATGTTGATTGATTCAGGTGGCAAGTTTTGGGGCGTATCTAATGTCACGAAACATAATAACGATGTCGTTCGCACCAAGGGATACACACGAGGCTCAAGTACAGTTTGCTCTAGAGAGAGGCGTACCTGCAATGATTGGTATAATGGCCACAATTCGTCTGCCTTATCCTTCTCGATCTTTCGATTTGGCTCATTGTTCTCGTTGCCTCATACCCTGGGGCCAAAATGGTATGTATCGTGTCAAAATGGTCAGTCTTTCTGATGTTTGGACGACGACCCTTTTTCTAAATCTATGTGACATTGTATGCAGATGGGACGTATCTAATGGAAGTTGATCGGGTTCTTAGGCCAGGAGGGTATTGGATACTTTCAGGGCCTCCGATCAATTGGCAGAAGCGGTGGAAAGGGTGGGAGAGGACAATGGATGATTTGGACGCTGAACAAACTCAGATCGAACGTGTAGCCAGAAGCTTGTGCTGGAAGAAAGTCGTGCAAAAAGAAGATCTTGCAGTTTGGCAGAAGCCCTTCAACCACATTCATTGTAAGCAGACCAGACAAGTGTCCACGAAGCCACAGTTCTGTCAGAAAATCGATCCCGACATGGCTTGGTTAGTTGCTCTGCACATCTGTTTTCACGTCCTGCCCTTACTAGAACCGTACTGTAATGATTTGTTCAACTCAGGTACACGAAGCTGGAGACATGTCTGACACCATTACCAGAAGTATCGGAGAATGAAGATCTCAAAGCGGTCGCTGGAGGGAAACTAGAGAAATGGCCGGCGAGACTCAACGCAATTCCTCCGAGAATAAGCAGTGGCAGCGTCGACGGAATCACAGCGAAGATGTTCTTGGAGAACACAGAACTATGGAAAAACAGAGTTTCATATTACAAGGCCTTAGATTATCAGTTAGCCGATAAAGGAAGATACAGAAACATTCTGGACATGAACGCTTACTTGGGAGGCTTCGCAGCGGCTCTCATTGACGACCCTGTCTGGGTCATGAACGTAGTCCCGGTCGAGGCAAATGTCAACACACTAGGTGTCGTATACGAACGCGGCCTAATTGGAACCTACCAGAACTGGTAATTAAGTTTCCATTCCAAACCACACACAAAATGTAGCCTCTGGTTAAATCCGGTTTACTGATATGGTTTTGGCAGGTGTGAGGCAATGTCGACGTATCCGCGAACGTACGATTTGGTACATGCGGATTCGGTATTCAGCTTGTACGAAGAGAAATGTGAAGCGGGAGATATATTGCTGGAGATGGACAGGATCTTGAGACCTGGAGGAGGAGTGATAATCAGAGACGATGTTGACGTCCTGGTTAAGATTAAGAGACTACTCAAAGGCTTACAATGGGATGGCAGAATCGCCGACCACGAGAAAGGACCTCATCAGAGACAGAAGATCTTGTACGCTGTCAAACAGTATTGGACTGCTCCTAAGAACGTCACCTCTCTTTCTTGATTCCTTGTAATTCTTTTTACCTTGAAATTCATCATTATTTTCTTCTTCAAAGTGGAATTGCATTACATTATCAAATAATAATGCAGGAAAAATAAGGTGAAATCGTATTAATTTTAGGTGAAATTGGATTAAAATTGGGTCGATATCGAGTTAAGAATTGAGTATAATACGGATCAAAATCGGATATTCGAATTAGGTCAAAATCGGGTCAAATTCGGTTGAAATCGGTCAATGCATTTCGAATTACCGATTAATGTATCATGGTGGATAAAAAAACTAAGGATGAAGGCCCATTAGTTTAAAATGGGCCGGATTTTACTTTTGTATAGAACGACGTCGTTTAGAAGCTGACTCTTCGAGAGAATGCAAAGGAGTAATAACTAACACACGCGCGAGATATACAGACCCGTGTGAGTTTCTCAGTTGGGAGGAGGAGAGGGAGAGAGATTTAGATTAGAGTGAAACAAATACCCAAGAGGGAACAAAATCAAGTTAATTTGAAAACCAAACCCTAACGCCGACGACCGTCCGATGGAACGCGACGACGATGCGGCGGGCCTGATGATGGAGATGTGCACCAATGGTGGCGAAGAGACGGCCACTCGGAGGCCGATTATCAGCAGAGAGCCGCTCGACATCGAGGCGTACGCGGCGCTCTACAGCGGCCGGACGAAGGTCATGCGGCTGATGTTCATCTCCGATCATTGCGGTGACAACCAGACGATGCAGCTTGAGGCGCTGAGGATGGCGTACGACGAGATCAAAAAGGGAGAGAACACGCAGCTGTTTAGAGATGTAGTCAACAAGATTAATGGAAGACTTGGGAATAAGTATGACATGGATGCCGAATGGTGCGAGACCGTCGATCGTCGGGCGGACCAGAGGAAGGGAAAGCTCGAGAATGAGCTCAGCTCGTATCGGGTAATTCGATTTTTTTTCTTCTGACTTTGTTCTCAACGTAATTACTCAAAATCTGGTGGGAAAAATCGAAAATCCTTAAATTGTTCTAGGATTTCTGTTTACTTGTTCTCGGTGTGTTTGCGTATAGTTATGATTATGCTGTGGAAGAGTCTGCTTGATTTTCACAAGTCGCTTAGACTCATTAAGTGAAGCAAAAAGAATGAGATCTGTAGGATTGTTTGTGATGAATAAAGAGAAGTCTGCCGGTTTCATTAGTGTTATGCCTTTTTCTACCATTTCTTATTCTGTGAGATCTCTCGGAAATGCCCATTTCTCTTCTTGTGTTGTGTTTAGCATAGCCCTTTTATTTTGATTATTTTCATCTTCTTATGTTAGGTGAATCAAGGTAGTTGATTCACCCTGTATATACCATGTTGTTCTAGTTTCCTCAGTTGGTCCTGCATGATCTTTCAGACAAATCTGATCAAAGAAAGCATCAGGATGGGTTATAACGACTTTGGAGACTTTTACTATGCCCGTGGTTTTCTTGGGGAGTCTTTTAAGAGTTACGTTCGTACACGTGACTATTGCACAACTGCCAAGCATATTATCCACATGTGTATGAACGTGATTCTAGTCAGCATCGAGATGGGTCAGTTTACTCATGTAACGAGCTATGTGAGCAAAGCAGAGCAAACTTCGGAGACCCTTGACCCTATCGTGGTTGCAAAACTAAGATGTGCCTCTGGACTGGCACACTTGGAGGTTAGAAAGTACAAGCTCGCTGCCCGTAAGGTTTGTTGTTCAGTCATATTCATCATTTCATCTTTATGGCTCTTGCTTGTGTTATGAATGGATGTTGACACCCTCAATGTCACCGACTCCATAACTGGTGACAATTCACATGATCGGATCTGTATAGTTCCTTGCTTATTCGGAATATGATCCTCGAATTTGAATATGTCCTGTGCAGTTCTTGGAAGTTAATCCAGAACTTGGAAACTCGTATAATGAGGTTATTGCTCCCCAAGATGTCGCTACCTATGGTGGACTCTGTGCCCTTGCAAGCTTCGATCGGTCAGAACTAAAGGCATGTATCCTTTTAGTTTTTGTCTTTCTCTGTCGGCAACTTGTCTTAGCATACGTGGTCAATAACTTGATAATCTAATTTGGCAGCAAAAAGTCATTGACAATATAAACTTTCGAAATTTCTTGGAGCTAGTACCCGAAGTTAGGGAGCTTATTAATGATTTCTATTCGAGGTAATATATTCTGATTTCTTGGTTAACACTATCACTGAATTGGTGGCATCTAAGACACGGAATCTTCTTGCTTCATGTTGAACTTTGTTTGTTTTTGTTGCAGCCGCTATGCTTCCTGTCTAGAGTACCTCGAAAATCTGAAACCAAATTTACTGATCGACATACATCTTCATGATCATGTGGAGACACTGTATGATCAGATACGGAAGAAGGCTCTCATCCAATACACGCTTCCGTTCGTGTCTGTTGATTTGGTCATGATGGCAGATGCATTCAAGACCAGTGTCTCTGGGCTAGTGAAGGAACTTGAAGCCTTGATCACAGACAACCAGATACAGGTATGTTGTAAGCTTTGACTGTCTTATGTATTTATGTACTACACGACATCCTATTAAAGATGTCTTCTTTTTTACAGGCTCGGATTGATTCACATAACAAGATCCTGTATGCAAGACATGCGGATCAAAGGAATGCAACATTCCAAAGGGTTCTTCAGACGGGAGGTGAATTCGATAGAGATGTGAGAGCAATGCTGTTAAGGTCTAACCTTGTGAAACACGAGTACCATGCCCGATCTGCTAGGAAGCATTGAGTTCGTTGCATCCATTTGCCATCTGAGACACATGTTTGATGATGGCAACGGATGTATCTCAGATTGAAGAATCCTGGGTTTTACAAGTAAATTGTATTTGTAGCTTTAACGCCTGTGTTTTTTCCGTACATGCTTCGGTTCATCAAAAAGTTTTTACCTTTTCTTCATTTGAATCCAACTCTAAATCAATGCGCATTCGCCTTCCACAAGTCTCTGTTTGATTGAATTCATTATGATTACAATTATGTTTTATTTTTGTCATTCAATGTCGACTTAATTATATTATTATTGATTCAATCATTCAAATGAATTGGCGTTTTTATGGTAAAACGGATGAATCAATCAACAAAAGAAGTCGATAGCCAGAATTGGAAAATGGACAATGTAATCACGTGGAGGGGTTTGATTAATTAAAATATCTCCAAGGAGTAACCATACAAAATAATAACAAAGGGAAGAAGGGTAAGACCGTAAATAGAGAGAGGTGGGGAGGGGGGTGTGGACTTTTAGGGCCAAAGGGAGAGGCAGAAGAGTCAACCGAGTTATTCAGGTAGTATTCACATTTGTAAGGCTTCGATGACTCCACATCTCCTCCCTTTTATCCTTTCTCTCTCTTCCTTTTATTTATTGTTTTCTGTGCTCTCTCGTTCATGGACATGCACCTACGCGACAACCCTCTACGGTTAGGGCTTTTTTCCTGTTTAGACTGACCCAGAGAGAGAGAGACGGCGAGTGTGGCTTCGGCTTTCTTCTTCGTTGCTTCATTCCTCCTCCATGGCGGCTTTCTGAATATTCTGTGGGTAATACTATCACTCGTCTCTTTCTTCAGCCTCGGTTTCATGAATTTCAGCGAATTCCTCGATGACTCCCCCGGTGACGGAACCAGGCTTCTTTCCGATGTATCGTATGGAAACCACTTATCTTCCTCCGTCGTCTCCGGCGGCGACATTGCTCAGCCTCACCGCGGTGGTCTTGTTCCTCCTCTCATCAAGTCCATGTTCTCTTCTCCCGGCCTCTCCCTTGGCCTCGTAAGGCTTCACTCATTTGTCTCTCTCTCTCGCTCTCATCTTTTTTCCATTTCTCATAGGTTTTGTCTTCTGTGTTGGGTTTTTGCGGCAGCAAACGAATGTGGAAAACAACGGAGAAATGACGAGAGGAGGCGAGAGTTTCGAGGTGAATGCAAATAGGAGGAATAGGGAAGAGGAACCAGAGAGTAGATCTGGTAGCGATAACGCCGAAGGAATCTCCGGCGACGACCAAGACGCTGCTGATAGGCCTCCCAGGAAAAAGCGATACCACCGACACACTTCCCAACAAATACAAGAACTCGAATCGTACACACGGCTACTTTTTTAATCTCTCCTGTGCTTATTTTTTGTTTGGTCTACTGATTCGTTTCCTTCCAACGTTTTTAAATGTGTAGGGTTTTCAAGGAGTGTCCTCACCCCGATGAAAAGCAACGCCTCGAGCTCAGCCGTAGGCTTAACTTGGACCCTCGACAGGTCAAGTTCTGGTTCCAGAACCGCCGTACCCAGATGAAGGTTCGGTCCCGTGCTTCTGTGTACCTTTTTTTTTCTTCCTGGTTTCTGGTTTTGATCTCTATTTCTTCGGCAGACACAACTGGAGCGCCATGAGAACGCTTTGTTGAGACTTGAAAACGACAAACTCCGGTCGGAGAACATGTCGATACGCGAGGCCATGAGGAACCCAATATGCGGCCATTGCGGCGGACCGGCCGTGCTGGGCGAAGTGTCCCTGGAGGAGCAACATCTCCGGATTGAAACCGCTCGTCTCAAAGATGAACTCGACCGTGTATGTGCCTTAGCCGGAAAATTCCTCGGCCGCTCCATCCCGTCCGTCTCCTGCTCACATCCCTTACCTGACTCCGCTCTCGAGCTCGGCGTCGGTTCCAACTGTGCCGGTTTCAGCCTCTCCGGTCAGCCGCTGCCTTTAGTCCCTCCTACCGGATTCGAAATTTCGGCCGCCGGCTCCGTTTTTTCTCCGACGAGTCGAACGCCGCCGGTTAGCACACCGAACGTCAAGGGACTGGATGAGAGACCGATGTTTTTGGAGCTGGCTTTAGCCGCCATGGACGAGCTAGTGAAAATGGCGCAAGCACGTGAACCACTTTGGGTGAGGAGGTCTGACAGCGGACGCGAAGAACTTAACAACGATGAGTACGATAGGACTTTCTCGTCTTGTGTCGGACCAAAACGAGATGAATGTGTGTGCGAAGCTTCTAGAGACGTCGGGATGGTCATCATCAACAGTTTGGCCCTCGTCGAGACCTTGATGGACTCGGTTAGTTCTCTAAGAACATGCGGGGACTTCTTCACATTGTCTTCTTATTCTATTCATTTCGTAGGAACGATGGGCGGAGATGTTTCCGTGTATGATCACAAGAACATCAACTACAGAAATCATCTCAAGTGGAATGGGAGGTACCCGAAACGGTGCTCTTCAGCTGGTGAGTGTACAATTACACTCACTTATGATCAGAATCTTTGTCTTCATCTGCAATAATTGGGGAAAGAATCAGAATTCAGGAAGCTTCATCATTGTTTGGTCGGTCTGTATAGATGAATGCGGAGTTTCAGTTGCTCTCACCGCTCGTGCCAGTACGCCGAGTGAGCTTCCTGCGGTTCTGTAAGCAGCACGCGGAGGGTGTATGGGCAGTGGTGGACGTGTCGATGGAGACGATAAGAGACGGCGGGTCACCCAGCTGCAGAAGGCTTCCTTCTGGTTGCCTTGTGCAAGACATGCCCAATGGCTACTCCAAGGTAAAAAAGTTATTCCCTTTATTTGACTGCCTGCCCAAAGTAAAAAAAAAAAAAAGTTTATTTATTTTATTTAAAAAAAAGTTGGGTTGTAGAAAAAGGTCAAAGAGATAAAATGATGGGTGGGTTTTGTTTTGTTTCGGAAATGAGATGGTTGTCTCTCACGGATCTCACGAAGCTTTTGTCTGCTCACGAAGCTCACTCTTTTTTTTTTTTGCTTTTATTACATATCCATAAACATTACCTCCTTTTTCTGTACTTTCTATTTCTCTTTTTCTGTCCGAAATTTTATTATTGAAGAAATACTATCAGTTTTTTAAAATCGATCTATGGATCTGTTACAGAGCTGGGTTTTGTTTAATTGTGGATTTTTTTATATTTAATTCTTAGAACGCCGAAACATCAATTATTTTACTACATAGAAACATCTAAAATGTCATAAATTTCTGCGCCAGTATATCACATTTTTTATTATTTCGCCTACATTGATGTTAGTATTTGATCATATGAAGCAACTTATGAAGCAAATGGTTGCAGGTGACATGGGTGGAGCACGCTGAGTACAACGAGAGCCAGATTCACCGCATGTACCGTCCCTTAGTCAGTTCTGGCTTAGCCTTTGGAGCTCACCGCTGGCTCACCGCTCTCCAACGCCAATGCGAATGTCTCACCATCCTTATGTCCTCCTCCGTCTCCTCCTGCGACCCCACTCGTAATAACTTCACCTTCACCTTTTAACATTGCCATTTCTCATAATTAATCCGTCACCATTTGTTTATGGACGGATACAGCCATAAGCTGCAGCGGGAGGAAGAGCATGCTAAAGCTGGCCCGGAGGATGATGGATAACTTCTGCGGCGGCGTATGCGCGTCCTCGTTTCAGAAATGGAGCAAGTTGAACGTCGGGAACATCGACGATGACGTGAGGATAATGACCAGGAAGAGTGTGGATGACCCTGGTGAACCTCCCGGGATCGTCCTGAGCGCAGCGACGTCCGTCTGGCTGCCGGAGACGGCGCCGCGGAGGCTCTTCGATTTCTTAAGGGATGAAAGGCTGAGATCGGAGTGGGATATCTTGTCCAATGGTGGACCCATGCAGGAGATGACCCGCATCTCTAAGGGTCAAGATCACTCCAACTGCGTCTCGCTTCGCGCCAGTGTAAGCATTCACATATATATATATATATGTATATATCACATGCAGAATGATGAATTTATTTATATCCAAATCTATACGAATGTTGTGTATGGAAATGACGTGTGTGACCCAGGATCGTATGAATCTTGTCGTCTCTGATTGGAAAAGGACAAATCTGGAATTTGTAACTGTCTAAATGAGGTGGCCTCTTTTTTCGATTATGAGGGTGGAAAATAAAATAGTCAAAATCAATAGGACATTTTCGACCTTTTTTCCTCGGTTTCTGTGGGGGTCCTTTTTTATTATTTTCAAAACAAAAAACATTATTTCCCATTTTGCCCTTGTGGCTTCCAGGCGATGAATGCGAATCAGAGCAGCATGGTGATACTGCAGGAGACGTGCATAGACGCTGCCGGGGCGCTTGTGGTGTACGCGCCTGTCGACATCCCCGCCATGCACGTTGTCATGAACGGCGGCGACCCCGCCTACGTGGCATTGCTCCCTTCAGGGTTCGCGATCCTCCCCGACGGTCGCAGGGAGAAAGGCGGGTCGCTTCTTACGGTGGCCTTCCAGATTCTGGTGAACAGTTTACCGACGGCCAAGCTCACCGTAGAATCCGTAGATACGGTGAACAATCTAATATCGTGCACCGTCCAGAAGATCCGAGCAGCTCTTCGTTAGTGTGATTGGAGGAAGGCCTCTTGAGTCAAGATCGAACCGGCGCATGGGTCCCGCGGTCATGGTTCGGGTATTGACTCAATTAATGACTAAATTAATGGACATATATATTATTGAAATTGAATATTATCGGAAATTGAATGATACATGATGATTATTTTTCTGTATTTTGGGGCCCTTTTACGAGACTTTTTGTGCCGTGAGTAATTTAATAATGAGTATTCAATGAAACCTTTTTATAAGTGATTGACTTGGGGCCTTTCCTTCTTCAATTCATAGAACCCTCCACCAAAAATTTGTGGCAGAGAGGTCGGCAAGTCAAGTCCTAATTAAAAGTATATACATATGTACTATGTTCTAAGTATATATATTTATATTCTCCGGCGTACCATAAAGTGGAAATTGACATTAATTGCATATGCTCACTTGATTTTGCTTTTTAAAATAAAAATTCCAAATACCTTATGTTATGTAAATAAATAAATATCACTCCGTTTGTTTATTGGAATTTTCTATAATCCGTATTTAATAGTAAAAATTATTTATATGTTCAAAGTTTATTTGTTCCCTGTGTATATGAATATATTTTTGTGGGCGAAATGACTTGCTAAATTTGTTTCATTTTGCTTTCGAAATGAAGTTCAATCCAATGATATATGTATAAATGGGCTTTAAGCCCATTGATATTACGATCGGGTCACACCGTAAAGCTCCACAAAGCCCAATAAGGTTTTTATTTTCCATTTTTTTTTATTTTGGAAAAAAACTATTGATTGTTATAGTTCAAAACTTTTTTTTTATTGGGATTCTAGCTAACATAAAAATTGGAATCTTTATCTCAAAATACTTTGTCTCCTCCAATTACTAATTATAACACTGAAAAATGTTTAAATTGTTCTATTTTCTAAATATAAATTTATTCATATAATCTTATCTCAAAATAGCTATAAATATCTTAGTTAAGAAAAAGGATAAAAAATCATTCAATTGTGTTGGAAGAGATATTAGCCTAATTTCATACGGACTTGGATAAACTTTTATTTAAAAAATGTAAATGAAATGATAAAATAAAAAAAAGGGGCCGAAAGGAGGGTCAAAGCAACAGTCTATGTTCCGAATATTCCGCTCGTGTTAACCTTAGATTCTCATCGGCTGCACCAACAAGGCTATATTTGTCATTTCATATTCATGCCTACAGAATAAATTGAATATCAGCCCTCAGATTATCTAAGGCTCAATACTCGACGGTCAGGATTCATCATTTGACCTGTGTTAGAAAATTAAGGCTTAGAATGATTGGTCGTCCACGTGCTTTGAGCGCGACGTATCCAAGCGAGAAGCCCGCCTGGTTCAGCTCTGTCCGCATAGACAGCGAGATATATATATATAGAGAGAGAGATACAGATACATATATATATATATATTGAGGGAGAGAGACAAAAGTCCTTTTCTTGTCGAAATTGTTTCTCTGTTTCTGGATTGACAGCGGCGAAGGAGAAGGAGAGAGAAACTGGAACCCATCTCTCTCTCTCTCCTTCTCGTGAGACTGATTCTTCTTCTGTATTCTCGAGACCCATTTGCATTGTCTCTTCTCGAAAGCAGCAACGATGAATGTGATGCGTAGGCTGAAAAGCTTTGCCTCTGGACGATCTTCATCTTCTTCTGATCTTGTAAGCATCTCTCCAGTTTGATGAACAAACCATAGATTCTTTTCTTGCATTGCAAGGCAGATACAACGTAGGTTTTCTCAAGCATTCTATGTAAAAACCTGATTTTTCATTCGCAGCCAGGGGAAGTAGCAGTAGGTGTCGCTGAAACGACGTCGTTGTCCGAGGGAAATGCTGCTGCTTTAACGGAGAATACACGAGAAACTGATGTATCGACACAAAGTGATCCTCCCAAGGAAATGCAGGAGCTGAAAATGAACGACAAGAGGGTTAAGTCCTTTAGCTTTCTGCCTTTTGAATCCTATACATTGCTATGTATATACATATAGCAATAAGAAATCAATTTTGGTCATCGAGATCCACAGGATAACAGTGAGAATGGAGTCATCAAGGGCAATGGAACAGAATCTGGGAAGATTATTACCACGAAAAAGAAGGGTCTGAACGGTCAAAGAGATCTGGTGATTGTCTTGTTTCTCCATTTCATAATCTGTGACATGGATTTAGTTTTCTTCATCTCATCTTCCTGATGATATAACAGTTTTTACCTGCAGAGCATCTCATACAGAGCTGAACACGTTATTGGGTCGGGTTCCTTCGGTGTAGTTTTCCAGGTAATAAGACAGATGATGCATCTGCATTCTTCTTAAGGCAATAAGACAGATGATGCATCATATGTAATGATGCAGGCAAAGTGTCTTGATTCGGGAGAAAGAGTAGCGATCAAGAAGGTGTTGCAGGACAAGAGATACAAAAACAGAGAACTTCAGATAATGCGAATGCTCCATCATACCAACATTGTTGATCTTAAGCATTCTTTCTTCTCAACGACGGAGAAAGACGAGCTTTATCTTAATCTTGTTCTTGAGTATGTTCCTGAGACTGTGTACAGAGCTTCAAGACATTACACCAAGATGAATCATCATATGCCCTTCATTTTTGTTCAGCTCTACACTTATCAGGTAACTCTTCCCGTCTTCTCGGAACCTATGTTGTCAGTTTCAGCTTCTCATACCATCGTTTTCTGTCTTTGAACCAGATTTGCCGTGCGTTGAACTATCTGCATCGTGTAGTTGGAGTTTGCCATCGGGACATTAAGCCACAAAATCTGTTGGTAAGCACTTAAGTCTCAAAGAATTGAAGGGTCATTCTTATTCTCTGTTAACTTACGGGTTTCGTTGTAGGTCAATCCGCATACGCATCAGCTAAAAATATGTGATTTTGGGAGTGCAAAGATGTTGGTATGGTCTCGTCCAGACAAATATTTAGGTTCCTTGGTTTGTTTTGGTGCTCTTGATGTACTCTTATTGCCCTCAGGTTCCGGGAGAACCGAACATATCATATATATGTTCACGGTACTACAGAGCTCCAGAACTCATCTTTGGATCAACGGAATACACGACTGCAATCGATGTGTGGTCCGCAGGTTGCGTTATGGCTGAGCTTCTCCTTGGACAGGTGAATCTCTTCTTCTGTATCAATTTTCGACTCTGTTGCTCGGATCTGAACGTAATCTTATCTCGCTTCATGTCCATAGCCGCTGTTCCCTGGTGAGAGCGGTGTCGATCAGTTGGTGGAGATCATTAAGGTAACTTGATCGGTTCTCAATTTTCCATAGCCGTGCCTCGCGATGATCTCAGGATTTGATCTTTGCATCTCAGATCTTGGGGACACCAACCAGAGAAGAGATAAAGAACATGAATCCTAGTTACAATGAATTCAAGTTTCCTCAACTTAAAGCTCAGCCATGGCACAAGGTCTTTTATTCACCAGAACTTACAAATAATGACGATTTTTGTCGGTTGTGATCTTCAGTTGGTTGATCAAAATTACGAATTTGCAGATATTCCGCAGACAGTTGCCACCAGAAGCGTTGGATCTTGCTTCGAGACTCCTCCAGTATTCACCAAACATAAGATGCACAGCAGTAAGACAGACTAATTGATATCTGTTCTGACCACATTGATATCCTTTAATGGCTGCCTACTCTAATATTCGCTCCCACTTTCAGTTGGAAGCATGCGCCCACCCATTTTTCGATGATCTGAGAGACCCGAGAGCATGTTTGCCAAACGGCCGAGCAATGCCTCCATTATTCGATTTCACAGCTCAAGGTTAGCTTTACTCACAGATGAAACTGATTCCCCTTTGTCGAATTTATGTGGAATACAAATGCCATTGCTGTTGCAGAACTGGCAGGTGCATCTGTTGAACTGCGTGAACGCCTCATCCCTGAGCACGCTAGGAATGAGTAAATTTCGATAATAAGGTCAGGTTGTGAAAGAGTTTTAACATGCTTACCTGCTCATCCCTGTGCTGCCCGTCATAGTCCCCAGCCTCCAGCCACGTGAGCCACATAGTACGATGATGATCCACGAAAAACAAATTTTCATTTCTATAAGATTGCTTGTCCTCATGTATAGCAGTTTTGTGGCTATGAACCCTCATTGATGTCGCTCTGCAATGTAGCATCGCGCATTTATCTGTATAAAATGGAAAATTTTGGCTGCTCTCGAGCGTATATATAGCCTGCCTTGTTCATCCATTTCATTACCAATAATCTTCGCACGAGCATTTTCCTTCTTTGAAATGATGAAAACAGTTGGGGTCCCTCAAGATGATATGTCGAAGGTACACTCTTGATATGTACTTCATAGCATTGTGGCAATCCCCGCAGACACGAAGATTCTTGAAGATACGAATAGGAACTCCAGATGGTATAACGAGCATTGCGAATGCCACTGCTAGTTTCTCACTGTGGTAAGCCAAACCGAGCTCCTTGCCTTCAGTATCCATGTCATGAAGAGCAAAACTCATGTCGGGAACATAACCAGCTTCTCTTATCAGTAACATCATCTCATCTACCTTGCTGTATATCTCGGCCGTTTTCGAATGAGCTCTATCTTCAGACATAAAGCTGTGAACTTTGCTATTCACTTCAAGCCAACTGCGTCCAGGCTCCTTGCTGATATTATTCGATTTCATCAATCTTCGAACATTTGCAGCCTCTTCCCATCTTCCTGTTGATGAATACATGTTTGACAATAGAATATAAGGAACGGCATTGTTTGGCTCTAACTCCATGAGAGTTTTCGCAGCTCTTTCCCCTTGTTCTATATTCCCGTGAGTCCTACTAGCAGCCAAGATAGCTTTCCATACAGTTGAATCAGGTTCAACCTCCATTTGATTCAGAAATTCATTAGCTTTAACAAGATCACCAGAGCGGCCAAAGAGATCAATCATACAGGCATAATGTTCAGGCCCTGGAGTAATTCCATAATTTCTTTTCATTGAATCAAAGTAATGTTGAGCCTCTTCAGTCAGACCAGCATGACTGCAAGCAAAAAGTAAGCCGATAAAGGTAATGAAGTCTGGTGTTATACCACTGCCTATCATCTGATCGTAAAATTGTAATGAGGCCTTTGCTTTACCATTTTTGGCATAACCCACTATTAGAGCAGTCCAAGTGATCACGTCTCGAGCTTCCATGGAGTTAAAAATTCTATTGGCGTCTTCTATACTTCCACATTTGGTGTACATTGTCACAAGAGAGTTATCCACTGACAACGATGGTGGAAACCCAGATTTCATGTAATTGCCATGTACTTGTCGCCCAAACTCCATTAGAGTTAACTCTGCTGAGGCGCTTAATACACTGGCAGTAACAATCTGATCAGGACAAATGCTTGAGATTCTCATGTTACAGAATATCTTTAAAGCTTCTTCATGAAACCCGTTATGCGTATAACCTGTGACAAGAGCTGTCCAAGAGATAACATCCTTCTCTGGCATCTGTTCGAAAACCTTGAATGCCAAATCCATCAATGCTCTTTTAGCATACATATCGATAAGGGCATTATTCACGAGCTTGTAAGCATCATATCCAGTTTTTACAATCAAACTATGAACAGAAGCTGCTATCTTCATTTCTACCTTAGAAGAAGCAAAACAATTTAACACGGATGGGAGCGTGAAATCGTCTATCTTCATATCTCGTTTATGCATCATTTTGAACAAGTAGAGGGCTTCCTGTTCCAGACCTTGTCTAACACACCCTACAATCATGGAGTTCCAAGAAACAACATCATCGATTTCCATACTCTCTAACAAAGCTTTTGCTGTATCCAAGTCTCTGCATTTAGCATACATGTCAATCAATCCACTCTGAACAAAAACATTTGCCCCGAAACCACTCTTTATTATACAACTATGTACCTGAGCTCCTATCATACGAGCTGAAACTGCTGCACAAGCTGTTAACACACTAGGGAAGGTGAAGTGATTCGCCTGAATTCCTTCTCTTCTCATATCCCTAAAACACTGAATAGCCCTGAAAGCAAATCCATTTTGTGAGTAGCCAGTGAGCATTGAAGTCCATGTAACATGATTTTTATCACCCGACATTGTAGCGAACAGATACTCGGCTTCAGAAATACACTTGCATTTGGCATACATATCAAGAAGACCAGTGACCACAAAATCGTTCATATCGAATCCGGTTTTTATCGTATACCCATGAATCTCTTCGCCTCTCTGAAGTAAAACCATCGAAGAACACATCCTAAGAACACTACCCAAAGTAAACTGGTTAGGATGTTTTGCATTAGGCTTCATTCTCCAGAACAACTCGAAAGCTTCACTCTCACATCCATATTGGCAATACCCAGAAATGAGAGCATTCCACGAGATCGTACTCTTATCCGGGTTCCGATCAAAAAGCTGTTTAGCATCGGCGAATCGTCCCGAATTCGAATAAGCAGCGATCATGGTGTTCCAGGAAAACTCATCCCTTTCAGGCATTTTGTCGAACAACTGACGGGCTTCATCGACACGACCCGATTTTGACAACTCTGCCAACACCAGATTCGAATCAAGCTTCGTTCGGACAGCATAGCTATGGATGTGATGTTCACAGGATTTCAGGGGAACGATACAGTGTCGGAAATTAAATCTGCGCATAACCGCGTGACCAACTACTCTGTGAAGGTACAATATTAAAGCAGAGGGTTTCAAGTGAGTATATCGTCAAAGGAGACAAATATTAATGCACTTTTAAAATCATTAATAGCTATTAATTACCTTAATTAAGTGAATAAGCACATGAAATTAACTATTGCATTCGGACGTCCATGAAATAAATCTTTTTTATTCATATATATTAAATTGAGTGAACATAAATATAATATCTTTTAATAAAGACTAGCGCGAGATGATGATTTGTTTTTGTTTAACTAATTTAAGACATTAGGTATAATAAAGAGGAAAAAGTATATTAAAATAAACAGTACTAAAGATTGAGGCAATTACTAAAATGATCATAATAGATTAAGTGTTGATAACCAGATAACGTAATCGAATTCGAGTAACCAGAAGATCAAATTCACGGAAGAAGAAATACCTCGTCGGAACCCTAGTTAACTCATCATTGTACCTCGTTGTAGACCCATTCGCCATCATTTATGCACACCCGAGTCTTTCTAGTCGACTTGTCAATCCTAAACCATAGCGTAATGAAGTTGGAGCTGCAAGAAAGGAAAAATGCCAAAAGAAAGAGGATAGAATTGAGATCCTTTGATGTTATACTTCTTACCTTGCGAGTCATTTCTTCAACTGAATTCGAACAAATCATTGAAGTTTTGTCAATCTTCATCGTAACCTTTCCTTTCCACATATCTCCGATATGGATAAAATTTCTAAAAGAAAGAAAAAACCTTGAAAGGAAGATGAAGCGAGAAGAAGGAATAACGATGAGGATTAGAGAAGAGGAAGCGGTTGGGAGAAGCCACCTTTAAAAAAATCTTTACTGACACTGATGAAGACAATTCATGCCCGATATTCTGCAATGAGCATCCATCATGACTAACTACTCAAATTTCGATTTTATATTCATATCCAAACCATTTCGGCAACCCGACCTAACCTTTACGAACATCGTTACTTTCCATTATATTGTACTTCAACTTTCCAAGCAAGTTTAACCTGATGGAACTCTTGGTGAAAATCTTAAACCCTTGGTAGAAATAATAAAAGTGGATGGAAAGTAGATCCATTACGTCGATCTTCACTTTAGCAATTGAATAGAGGCCTTTCATCTCTTACAAAGTGGAGGAAAACTTCATGGAATCCTTTTTTATGTAGATACATGATCATAGCCTACCCACACGATTGAGAATTCCTAATCATCATGACATGATCATACATGTTCCTCAACATAGGATGGAAAAAACATATTTTTCCCATCAGTGTCTAAGTAGAATATGTCAATTCTTGACACTTTGGTGATATAGATAGGGACATTGAGAGTTTGGTGCATGCCAAACATACCAAAGCAGCAAACTTTACTTTTCTTACAAAAAATAAACAACTCTTAGATTACATACATTGAAATATCTCAAATCTATGATGAATATGTAGGGAACTGTTATGTTTACACCAGGAAAAAGAACTGAATAGTCATTTTTTAGAACATAAAAACATAAGTGAGGATACAAAGAGCAAATCAAAAACTTTCTTCCTTACAAAATCACTAAATCATATAACCAAAATAAAAAGGCTTCTGATCGAGACCATGACATCAAAAAAGTATGGCTAACCTTTAATTTTATTATGCATAGATGTTTCAAATGTCTATATGTATTTATTTTTATAGAAACCATAATAGCTGCAAGATTCAATGGATGGAAACAAAGGCGAAACCTTTTTTCATCTATTTAAACTTGTAAAGATATACATAATAATTTACCTCTTACAATAAGATTGCACAACAAAAAGGTCCAATGGGGTTATCTTTCGAACAGGCCGATTTTTGGATGCAGTAACCTTTCACTATCAAACTCTTCTCCAACTTTAGGATGAAACAGTCCTCGCCTCAGATCTTAGAGATTATGTGAAGAAAAGTAACACATATTTCCATTCCTAAGGACTAAAAAATAACCATATTGGTTTATTGAAGCATTTTTTCATATAATTGATGGTTAAGCATTTAAACTTACATGGGTTCACCGAAAGTGTCTGGATTCAAGTCGACAATGATGGTTTCAGGATTCAAGCCAATAACGATGGTGTCGAGATGATCATCCACGATATCATCCGTGTCTCCCTCTTCGTCTTCGTCGAGATATCACGTTCTTTACCTAAGGACCAAGATGAAGAAGTGGAGGTGGAGGAGGAGCTTCGAGATTCGTCTGCCAAGCGTCTAGAGTTCATCTGCCAACGATAAGTTAGAACGTGAATTGTATCATTCGAGTAGTGATACAAAGCATTCAGGAAGGCGGCATGAGGAGAAACAAATCTGTACCTTCTCATATATAAAAGGGACAACTTGATTGGTTGGAATCCGACTTTCATTTGAAGATCCGACATAAGGAGAAACGAATCCATCATCTTCTTTGGATTATCAAAGCTTAGATATAAAGGTCGTTCGATAGAATTCGAAGAGGAGATCGACATGAGTGTGAGGTTTTGATTTGAAGAGTAATGGAATTTATTGGTTATGGTTGATCTTGGATTAGGTTCGATTCGACGACGGCGAGAGCTCCATCTTGTAGAGATGAAGAAAACATGAGAAGAAGTCGGTTGAACTTCTAAGGTACGAAACATGTTTTATTTTTATTCATCTAATTGTTTAATTTTTTGCATGTTGAACTTTTTAGAGATAAAGTGTTTAAACTGAAATTTTTATTTTTACTCATTTAATTGTTTTAATTTTTTACATGTTGAAGTTCTCGTACGTAAAAACATTTAAAATAGATATTTTAAATAATAAAAAATTTAATAAATAATGTTTGGATGGAGATTTAAAGTGATGAATGAAGTGATTTTTTATATTCCAAAATAAAATAAATTGTTGATGAGGTGGCTTCACCCTAAAGTGACATTTACAAGAACTTTTATATATATATTTATATATATAATTTTAAAAAAGGAATTTTGATACCCTCTCTGGAAAAGATATTACCAATACGCAAACCAATATAAAATTACCAAATCTATAGATATGCAATACTTACATGTTAAATATAATGAAAATTAGCAAGAATATAATCGTGTCTAGTCTCCAAAGTTGTTGCTGTAATGAAGACGACAAGAGCACCACGTGGTTCTTCTGTCTCTGGAACATTGACCACTACGCGTCCAATCTCTAAACGCCAAATTTATCCATCAAATTGCAAATATTTTTTATAAGTGATTGTATTAATTAAAAGATTTGTTTAACCAGACATTTCACGGTCGCGGATTCTGTCGTTATCACTTTCCATTTGCCTCTGAAACCTAATATCATCTCAGTCGGTGGATTTCCAGTATTTTCTAATTACGACCCTTTGAAATTCAATCGATTCTTGACCCAAACCTATTACCAAAATCCGATCTTTATCCCTTCTTTCCTTCCAATTCTGATTAGTTTAGCTGGGTCGCTCGAGGATCAGCAATTTGTTTTGGTTTCTCTCTGTTTGCGTGTTTTGGGATGTACCAGCCGATCCCTGTTCCGGCTTCTTCTTCTCCGGCGATGGAGACGGTGGACGTGTCGCCGCTCATCCGTCGTAGCCGCCGTATTCTTCCCCGGCCATCTCAGCCTCTCCGTGGGGCTGCAGCGAGGCTACTCCGCCGAGCTAGCAGTCGGCGAATGATGCTACGTGAGCCCTCCGTAAGAGTCCGTGAGAACGCCGCTGAGCAGATTGAGGAGCGACAGAGCGAGTGGGCTTACTCAAAGCCGATCATAGTCCTGGATGTGCTTTGGAATTTAGCCTTCGTGATCGTATCCATGGCGGTCCTAGGGTTTAGTTTAGAAGAAAAACCTGATGTTCCTCTAAGGTTGTGGGTAATTGGGTATAATTTCCAATGCTTGTTTCATGTGGGATGTGTGATAGCTGAGTATAGACGACGCAGAGAAAATACCTATTCGGTCGACGTTTCTGGTTCCAATTCCGAGTCTTTCAGCGGAAGCGAAGAGGAGGGTTCTGATGATTATGGCACAGATGAAGCTGGGAACGAACATGAAACAAGGTCAAATTCTAACTCTGATAATTCAATCATGCAAGACCACTGCTTTAGGTCAAGGTCGAAGCGAGGACTTTTCCCTATGTTCCTGAGATTCTTTGCAGAAATGATCATAAACCCTAAGGAGCTACTTCCCAATCGTATATATTCTCAAATATGTTCTTACATTTGTGTTGCAGTATCGCCAAGCACCTAGAATCTGCAAATACAATGTTCTCGTTTGTTTGGTGGATCATAGGGTTTTACTGGGTCACCGCTGATACCGAGACACTCTCACAAAGTTCACCTCAACTTTACTGGTTCGTTATGAATTTACTTTCCTCTTGGTTTATGCTTATGGCGGCCTCAATGATTTCATCTTCACATGCTTATGTCTGTTTTGCAGGCTCTGCGTTGCATTTCTTGCCTTTGATGTTATCTTTGTTGTCATTTGTGTTGCTGTTGCTTGTCTCATCGGTATTGCTGTTTGCTGCTGTTTACCATGCATCATTGCCATTTTATACGCATTAGCAGATCGGGTAATAGACAAGAACGAATAGCTTCTTCTGCGTTAAGTGCTATGAGTAGATCTTATCCATTGAATGATGATATATGACCGGACGATTTCTTGGTGTTCATATCCAGGAAGGAGCTACAGATGAAGAGATAGAACGGCTACCAAAATTCAAGTTTATCACTGTAAGAAACTCAGAGAAAGTGAAGGGTGAAATTCGGGAAACTAATGGAGGGATAATGACTGAATTAGGCGTTGATTCTCCAACAGAACGTGTTCTATCGAACGATGATGCTGTAAGTACCAAAATGATCATTAAGCAGAAGAGCATTGTTTGGGTTTGAATGATTATAACACCTTTCACCCCTTTTATTACAGGAATGTTGCATCTGTCTTTGTCCTTACGAAGACGGAGCAGAACTACGAGAACTTATCTGCAAACATCATTTCCATAGTCCATGCATTGATAAATGGCTACGCATCAACGCCACTTGCCCTCTTTGCAAATTCAATATTCTAAAAACTGGCGATCCGAATTGCAGGGAAGAAGTATGAAAAAGAGTATCTCCATCTGTTCATCATGAACGCCATACAATGGCCGTATAGCTGCTGAGATTAGATGTCCCTCTCATCTTTGTGTAAAGTATAGGAATTTACATTTCTGAGATCTCAAGGTGGGACGAAGCCTACGTTTTATTTCTTGTATTTCATTTTGTATAAGCAGTCATCATCATATCCAATTCGGTGCCATCTCTTTTCAGTTTTTTGTCCTAAGGGTTCAAATCAATTTAAAAAAAAAATCGATGAACACATGAAGAACATGTGAATGAAGTAAAAAGGGAACGTGGGGATGTGCTCAGAGTCGCATGGATTTCGTCCGATGGAACTGACGATTGCGATGACCCTTACAACGCAAACGCGACAATATGACTTCGTGGGAGTCGTTAGTTGAAGATGGGTCTATTTGTACTTATTTAATTGATTTTGCTTATTTTGGAAGTTTTGGAAATGTATATGCTATGATAAGTTATCCCACATCGGTTAAAATATGAATTTTGGATTTATATATATGGTATTTACAATCATAAACTTTTGAGTTAGTTTTTGGAATTAGTTAGATCCAAGCGTATATTTAACATGATATCAAAGTTTGATTCATCCTCATTTGAATATACCAATTTAGTTAGTTTTTAGAATTAGTTGGATCCCTAATTGCGTGTTATGATAAATTATCTCACATTGGTCTAAAACATAAACCTTGTATTTATATATATGGTATTGACAAACCTAAACTCTTAAATTAGCTTTTAGGATTAGTTATACTCGATCTTATATTTGACATTATAAGTTGTGTTTTGGAAATATTTAGTTTTGGAGATATTTAGTGTGAATTTTAAAATTTTGAGTTTGCTTGAAAAAAAACATGGTCATGTAAAGCTCAAAATGTAGAGACAATAATTAAATTGAAATGAACAAATATACAAAAGAGGGCATTATATTAGAATACGTTTAAGTTATTTACACAACATGTTAGCTATTCATAGGGTTGTATTGGATAAAATTATTAGTTAGTATGTTACAGAACTAATACGTATTTAATGTAAATGGTAAATAACGAATTATATATATTTTTAATATAAATAAAATCGTACAAAATATATTTAGTTCATGTGCCTTCTTCTACAACCTTTTATATTATTGTATCATAATTCTTTTTTATTCTTATGTTTATTCACAAGGAACATAGTAAAATCTTTTTATCCATCAAATGTTTTAAAATACAATTTATCTTTTAAAAAAACTCTTACAGATATATAAACGTGTTCCAAAATATCAGAATTAAATATGGATTATTTTTTATCATTATGCCTAACTTATCATATTAATTCAATAATACCAATTGAACTATACAAATTATTTATGAATTAATTCATAAATGTGCATGTGGTATACACTTACCTAATATATATATTCATGGATAAATTTCCTTAATAGTAACCAAAATATTTATATCGAATATATATTTCAACCGAAAATTCACTGTTTTGTGGTTTTGTGGTGTAGATGAATAAACCCTTTAATTTCATGAAAAATAACAGACAATCTATTAATTGAGAATTTTGCATAACTAATAAAAAAACCTGAGATAAAATTCTATTATACAATTTTTGAAGAGATATACTTAATTTATTTATTTCAATAGAATTTATGATCAATTTGAAAAATATCTTAAAATTTAGACTATTACGTGATAAAATCAGATCTGAATAATAGATTCAAAAATAAGCCAAAACGGCTAAATATATAAAGTTAGACCTAATTACACAACAATAGATCTAATTAAAAAAAGACTTATATACCCCTATACATGTATCCTTTACACGCCCCCTCAAGATGGAGCACCCTCGGTGAGTCCAATCTTGGAACACAAGAGCTGAAACGGAAGTCTCGGGAGAGGCTTCGTGAGAATGTCCGCGAGTTGATCCGCGGCTCGTACATGAGTGACCTGAAGAGTATTCGACTCGACCAGGCCGCGGACGAAGAGATAGTCTAGTGCCAAGTGCTTCATTCGGGAGTGAAAGACAGGCTTAGCACTGAGGTATGTCGCTCCAATGTTGTCGTAGTAGATGGTAGGTGGTGATGGTGACTTGATGCCAACTTCCGATAGTAAAGCAACTACCCATAGAACTTCCGCGGCCGTGGATGCAATAGAGCGGTATTCAGCCTCGGTAGACGAACGGGAGAGTCCGGTTTACTTCTTAGACGACCAAGAAATAGGGTGCGCACCAAGGAAGAGTAGATACGCCCCGGTGGACTTGAGATCAAGGGCATCTCCAGCCCAATCTGCATCGGTAAAGGCATGTAAGGAGAGGGTGTTCTTGGCGGATAAGAAGATACCTCGATCCTTCGTGCCAGCAAGATAACGTAGGACTCTCTTGACAACTTGCCAATGAACATCTGTGGGAGCATGCATGAATTGGGACAGTTTGTTGACAACGAAGCTACCGTCTGGTCGTGTAAGGGATAGATACTGTAGTCCGCCAACAATGGAACGATACTCCGTGGGATTGGAGAGGGAAGTCCCCATGTCAAGTGTCATACGAGATGAGGACGGCATGGGCGTAGGAACCGGCTTTGCTTCATGCATGAGACAACGGTTGAGAAGATCTTGAATGTACTTCCGTTGAGTCAAATGTAGGCCACGAGACGGCCGCGTTGCTTCTACCCCGAGAAAGTATGATAAGTCACCCAAGTCCTTGATGGAGAAGCG
>CM071861.1:38457878-38468790 GCA_036759665.1 Gynandropsis gynandra
CGGAGTTGTAGAAGGTGGCCGCGAGACGCTTTGCCGTAAGTGTTGGCAAGCGTCTTCCACGCCTCGTAGGTGGACGGGGCGCGTGCTATTACAGGCTGTAGAGAGGCCGAAATTGCTCCAAAAAGGGCTGAAAATAGGAGACGATCTTGTTGCTTCCATGGCTGAAAATTAGGGTTGTCGACGGACACTCCATCACGGTGGATCTTGGACGGAAGAACAACGAAGTTGTCCTCAATGAAACATTGAAGATTGTGGCCTTCAAGAAGGGCACGAATCTGAACATTCCACGTGAGAAAATTGGTCGGCGTCAGCTTGGTGATATTGGCCATGTTGACGGTGAAAAGGGTGCTGAGTGGGTGTTGTGGATCGAAAGTCGGGGCCGCATCGGAGACACGGGCGGTAGAATGACTTGTTTGGCCGGCCATGAGTTACGGTTTTGGAGGCGGTGAGCAAGAGATGCAAGATCTAGGGTTTGGTATTGTGGATCTAGGGTTAGATCTTAGATTAGATCTAGGTTAGATTGATAGAGGTTCGGTGGCCGCAACGAGGTAACCGGCGGACGCGATGCGGGACGAAGGAGGAGGGGCGATTCGGGACGCGAGAATAACGGGCTAGGCGGTGGAAGTAGAGCAAGAGAGGCACGAATTAGTGTTTGGAGATCTAGATCTAGGGTTTGAATAGTAGATCTAGGGTTTGTAGGGGAGGATACCGTGATGGAGCAGCAACGGAGTGCGGCGTGGGACAAGATACTCGCGGCGATCCGGGATGCGGTGAAATCGGGCCGGTAGGGGGAGTGGAGGACGACGACCGGAATCTTAGGGTTTTGATGCGTTTTCTGTTTTGGTAAGGGTCGTACGGGAGGGGCGGCGGCGGCGGTTGGAGAGGGGAGGAGAGGCGGCGGCGGCGGTTGGAGAGGGGAGGAGAGGCGGCCGGATTTTTAGGAGAATTTGTTACGTCGTTAGACTTTTTGCTCTGATACCATGATAAAATTAGATCTGAATAATAGATTCAAAATGAGCCAAAACGACTAAATATACAAAGTTAGAACTAATTACACAACAATAGATCTAATTACAAAAGACTTATATACCCCTATACATGTATCATTTACATTATAGATGATATAACCAGTAAATATATTTCTCCCAAATGTCAACATATTTTATTGGTAGAATATAAATACAATTTTTTGAATAAAAATACACATACAAATGATTGACATGGAATATGGCCGATTTTGGTTAGAGAAAATTAAAATTTGAATGTTTTAATAGTACAAATAGTTAAGTTACATATTTTTTTGGTACGAATAAAAATACAAATGTAGTCCATTTTGGTGAAATCAAATTAAAAAAATAAAGTTGAATATCTTAACGGGATTATACCAATAATATTATAGTAATCAACTATCTTTATCACATTTAAAGGAAAAATAGTAAGAGATAGCATATAGCAAATTCTCAATTCCAAATATTCAAAGTAGTCATCGAAATCGTCTCCTTGATAAACACAAAACGTCATCACCGCCGAATTATTTGATTATTCACATGATTTGCACCTCTTTTCCTAACAAAATAACAAAGTGTCCCTATGCCAGCAGTGAAGGACCAATAAATAACCCAACTAAGTCCGAAAAATTCGATCGCTTCTTAAACATGTATATTATTTAAAAAAAAATCCAAAATTGAAATATTTAAATAATAATAAATCAACTTTAATATTTTAACAATAGATTTACCTAATTCAATTAAAAAAAATTAAGATAATCCAAACGAAAATTTTTATGTTTATAAATTATATTTTACCTTTTATAAAACAAGGGAATTTAACATTTCCTTTTGGAATTGGTAACTTGTTTCAAAAGTGAAAAATATAAAGATCATAGTTTTAATATATATATATATATATAAAAGGAGCTCAGAATGGCGTGGATTCGTCGGATGTAACCCAATCATCACGGTGACGCCTATTCCTCCTCACAGCTCAAGATTCGAACCCGCGGTTTTCACCGTCCACGCGGCTGCAGCTACCACTATGCCAACGATTGTTCTTTGCTGCTCTGTCAACATTTTTAAATATCTTCCTGTTACATTTAGTTATAAACGAAGCATTTCATTTTAATTTTAATTTTAATTAGAATTTGAATTAATTTTAACCTTTTACATGAATCTTATTGGTGTATATTTTATATTTCATTAATCCCGACGCCATTTTTACTGCTTTATGATTTGAAAAGCCCAATAGCTACTGATCAAAACATGATCCAAAGAATATATTTTGTTTTTTTTTTTTAAATTTCTCAGAGCAATTTCCTACTTTTAGATTTCGAATTTTTCGAAACCTTCAAAGCAACAACAACCAAAGAAACAAAGAATAAAGAATCAGTTCCGCGGGTGATACCCACACCATATAGGAAGTCCGGTGACTATCCGTTGCTCGTATCCGCCGACAACAGCCGTACCCATCGTCTTCGCCGGTCTCCATAACCCCACCGCCTGTGACGAATACACGCTATAATCCACCGTTTTCTCCGATCTCGAATCGGGTTTGACTCTAATAGAAACGTTGATGATCCCACTCTTGTCTCCACATTCATCTCTCAATCTGTAACTCAGAAAGTTCAAGTGGCCTTCCGGAGAATATCCTCCCATGAAATCCGTAACCGGAATCTTCGCTAACCCGACTTCCTTATCAGACCCAGATCTTGCTCGATAAAATACCTCAACGATCACGAACTGGACTCTCCCGTTCATGGGCATCTCCATCTCAAACTTTTTGTTCCACGTCGGATGACTTCCGCCGCATTCGTCGATCTTAGTTTGACAGACGTTTAAAGGGTCAATCTTTACGACGGCAAACGGCTTTTTCCGCGCGGAGATTGGTCTCCGATTGACGCGGAGATCCTCGGCCGATATAATCGTGATCTCGAAAGATCGGGACATTGTTTGTCCTCCTCCTGGAAATGTAATAATGGCGTTTCCTTACGGATTAGATTACGTATATAAGTCTTGTTGTCAAGCACTTTGGTTGAATTGAATATGAAGATGAGAGAGATATATGGAGAGTGTATATATATATGCGAAGGTCTTCCAATGAAAACGACAATAACAATGGAGGAATCCACTTGCTTGCTTCTCGTTGGTTTCCAAGCAGCAGTACAAGCCTACTACTACTACTACTATTATTATTATTATTATTATTATTATTATTATTATCATCATCATCATCATCATCATCATCATCATCATCATCATCATCATCATCATCATCATCATCATTATTATCATTATTTCATCATTATTATTATTATTATCATGATTATTATTATTATCATTATTATCATTATTATGGTTATTGTTATCATTATTATTATTATTATCGAACGTTAAAAAAGAGATAGATAGTAATATAAATGATTTTAGACACACTATTGATTAATTTATTTTTCTGTCAATAGGGTTTGAATTATAAATTATAAAATGATATTAAAATTTTGTTTTCAAATAAAAATGAATTGAAGGTAAATATATGAGTCTATAATATTGTTATTGTATTAAATTATTAATGGCAAGATGAGGATGAATGATTGACGTGGCAAACATAGAAAAGTAAAGAAATGCGAAATCGGTGGGTGGCGTATATACTTCAAATAAGTAAGGTTGTACATCAATGACCAATTTTGAAATATCTAATCACCAAATAATTCTGTATTATTTAAACTCATTATCCACGCCATGCACCTTATCATTCATTCACAATCATCATCATCATCATTTGGAATGTTATGGTACGATGATGTCAAGTGAATTTTACCAATTTAGCAGTTATTTTTTTTCTGCAATTAATTCAAAATATAGACTGTTTGGTTCAGGGGTATGGAAAATATGCGGAAACTAAATAAACGCTGAATTAGCGTTGGAAATTCAGATTCGGTGACTCGTTGACGCGGCGCGTGGCGTGCACGATGCGCCCTTCTTTTTGGTAAGGTTGAATATTCTTTTGATGGTCAGGTGTATTTTGTTGATTCTTCTCCGTGTGTAGTACACCTATAGATACCACCTACCCTATTACTATAGATATATTAATTATTACATTAAAATATAAATTCGTATTTATATAATTTAAGTTCGAAATTATATCATTTATATTAAGACATATCATAAAAAACAACATTATAAAAATATATGTTTTAATTCTATAAACATAATATTTTTGTTTGATAATGTTTGGTTTATATGAATATATATGAGTTTGTACATGATTTTTTTCCTTATAATGATTATAGTATATTTTTAAGAACAATTAAAACGTTAAGTATATTGATCATTATTTCCATTTTTATAATAATAATAATAATAATAATAATAATAATAATAATAATAATAATAATAAAGTTATTGGAAAAGGTGGTTTCAGCAACAAATTATAATTTTAATTATAATTAAAATTTAATTTAATTTAAAACAACAAAAATTGCATTTTAATCTTCTTTAATCCTATTTAATGCTTCCAATCACGTATGAAAAAAACCTATTAATCTTCATACGTTATCTTCTCTTACCTTTAACCGATCAAATTTAATCTCCATCTACTGAGTGCTCTTGTCTTTTCGTCAAGCTCTCTACCACCGGATTTTTGCCCCCTCTCTCTCTCCATCTCGCAAAGGTATTGATTACGTTTCATTTGCTTTTGTTTCAGGAACATGGCGTATGCGTGGTTAACTTTCCTCTGAAGCGGAGAGGACAGAGGCACTAGCGAAGATCTGGAAGCCGCCGGGGAGCATCAACATCAAAATTCCGGCGGGACTCAAGGTAGTGAAGAAAAACCTATGGAAGCGCAGAGGGACTGAGGCACCAGGAAGACCCGGAAGCTACCGAGGAGCATCGACACTAAAATTCCGGCGGGACTCAAGGTAGTGAAGCAACACCTTGAGAAGAGCAAATCGTCTTCCTCAGCCACGAATTCGACGGTGACAACGACGAAATTACGGTGGAGAAGCCAGGACGATGCGATGACTCACTGCTACAACAACAAGATGGAACGCTCGAATTCATCATATTTTTTCTTTTGGGATTTTAAAGGTATGACTCTAAATTTGTTGTGAGTGCTCTGTTTGAACCCAAAAATCATACATTTCCAACAGATTTTCTTTTGGGTATTAAGTATCGCAATTAGGTTTCAATTTCTATGGTATTCTTTTATGAGGTTTTGCTTCTAGGTTTGCTGATTTTCTTCTGCATTTTGGTTATGTTGGCTAAATTCGTGTTTATTTTTATTTCTTCGTTTGCATAGGTGCTGAATAATGCATGTTGACCCAATATTGTGCTTTGATTGGTACAATATGGTTTTCACTACTAGAAATTTTAAATTTAGGGACGGAATTTCCAGACGGATTTTGATCCGTCCCTAAATTACGGACGGAAATTTTGGCTCGTCCTTAAATTCCGGACAGATTTTAATCCGTCCGTAATTTACAAACGGAATTCTTTCAGTCCCTATTTCCGGACGGATTAGGGACTACCTCCAATCAGTCCCTAAAATACGGACGTATTAGGGACAAATTTTTTATTTTTTTTAAATAATTTTATTTATTTTATTTTTATACATTTTTATCGCTTTTTATTTTTTTACAAAAAAAAAAATCCGGACGGCCTAAAAAATCAGTCCGGAAATATTTAAAAAAAAAATATTTTCGGACGGTTTGGTGTCCGTCCGGAAATATTTCAAAAAAATATTTATTTTTATTATTAAAATTAACTTTTTATTTAAAAATACAATTCTATGAAAAATAATTTTTTATTTTTTCGAAAAATTTCCGGACGGACATCTAACCGTCCGGAATTTTTTTTCAAATAAAATTTAAAAATTTTAAAACAAAAAATTAAAAAAACCGTCCCTAAACCGTCCGGAATTAGGGACGAATTAGGGATGGATTTTTTTAATCCGTTTGGAATTAGAGACGGATTAGGAACGAATTATTTAATTCGTTTGGAATTAGGGACGGATTAGAGACAAATTATTTAATCCGTTTGGAATTAGGGACGGATTAGAGACGAATTATTTAAAATTAAAAAAACCGTCCCTAATACGTCTGGAATTAGGGACGGATTTTTTTAATCCGTTTAGAATCAGGGACGGATTAGGGACGAATTATTTAATCCGTTTGGAATTAGGGACGGATTAGAGACGAATTATTTAATCCGTTTGGAATTAGGGACGGAATATTTGAATCCGTCCGGAAATCCAATCTTCTAAATTCATTCGCAAGGAATAAGAAAAGAAAGAAAAAGAGAATGAAGAAAGAGAAAGAGGAATAGAGAAGAAGGCATGTGAGACGACGGCGGCGGAGGTGGAGACCATGGCGGTGGTGGAGGCGACGGTGGAGGTGAGGTGGCGATGGCGGCGGCGACGGCGATGGAGGTGGAGACAACGACAGCGGTTGATTTGGAGGCGGCGACAAAGACAGAAAAAGAAGTTTAATCTATCACAAAAATGTTTTTATTTTTAAATGTTGCTAAATTTTTTTATTTTATTTTTAATTTTTTTTGACAAAATTTCCGGCCGGAAAAAATATATCCGTCCGGAAATTTTTTTCTAATTTTCGGAAAACATTTCCGGACGGAAAAATATATCCGTCCAGAATTTTTTAAAATTTTTTATTTTTTTATTTTTTTAATTTTTTTAAACGGTTTAGGGACTACTAAATCCGTCCGGAATTTCGGACGAATTCCGAACGAAAATTAATTAGCGACGTTCATTTACGGACCGATAAAATCCGTCCGAAAAACGTCTGGAAACCATTTTCCAGACGAATTAGGGACGGATTTTGCTGTCTGGAAATTTAATTTTTCTTGTAGTGTTTCGAGTACATTGCATTTGGTGAGATTGTTCTCGTGAATCCTATATTTGTGTAGGTTTGAGTAACTTTCAGGTTTGAGGGATCGGTATGGTCTGGGTATTGCATGCTATTTTGGTTATGAGAGATAGTCTATGATCATTGCGGCTTTTTCTCCTCCGATCCATTTATTGGGTTTAGTTATGATGTTTCTGGGGGACTTCTGGTTTTAATTTTCTGTTGGATTGTTACTTCCATGGTTGAGAAGAATTCTACTACAGTTGAGTATGTTGCCCGGAATTCCTTTTTCTCCTAATTAGTTATTCGTCTTTCTCCACCATAGTTGATGCTCCATTATAGATCCCTCAAAAGGCTTTTTACAAGGATTATGAAATTGTTATCTTTTATTCTTTCTTTGGTAGAATTTTGGTAGCATTTATACACAATGGAGATAACAATGAATGCGGTAATCTTATGGAGCTGCCAATGGACATGGCTGCCTTTTAAGATGCCAGTGGAGCTGGAACAAATGCATATCTTCATAATAATCTTCTTCCATTGTTTTTAACAGAATCCATTATCATTCTTGCAATGACATTGGCCATCGGAGAAACATGGAACCTCAACAAGATTATTCTCTACGATGTTTCTAATAGTTTTACGATAGCATATTGGTGAGTGATAATATAGTTTTTGCCTTTTTCTTTTGATTGATCGAGCTGGTTATTGCTGTTGTGGAGATATGTGACTCTTATATCGCTGAACGCATTGCCAAAATATATATCTTCATGTTCTTTTTATTGTATGAAACCTTAGAGTTGTTAAAGTTTGTGTCCCAGCCTTAATATTTTTATTCCATTGTTTTCTAACAGAACCCATCATTATTCGTGCAATGACATTGGCCATCGAAACAGAGCTTCAATCAAATATGGCATTAGAGATTCAGCCATTCTCAACTATGGAGATTGAGGAGCTTGAGGATGCTAAATTGAGCGATTTGGGATTAGGCGATGGTGATGATATCAGGTTGCTTGACAGTTGATTAGAGTATGATATCGTTATATAAATGTTAATTGATAGATCGACGATGTTTATGACTCATGGTATATCATAATAGGTATAATGATAGAATATTAACAAATATTTTAATATCTATTCATAATTTATATATTTCACGTATAATCATATTAAAGAATATTCAATAAAACTTAAATTATAAATATTTCTTAGTATGAATGTATTAGAAATTTTTATATTATAAATCATTTTATGAAATAATTGTTATCTGTAAATAATAATTGAAAATTTTAATAATTTATATTATAAATCATTTTATTAAATAATTGGTATCTGTAAATAATAATTGAAGATTTTAATAATTCTCAATTCTAATCTCGCTGAATCAAACCATCCCAATTTTTTGAAATATGAATTATTCTAAAAATCCATATAAACACTAATAATAAATTTTACTTTTTCATATATGACTCTGTTAAAATATTTCATAATGTATGAATGTCTTGGAAAAATATATTATAAATCATTCTTATTAAAAAATTGTTATCGTGAAATAATAATTTATTTGGACAATATTAAAGGAAATAAATTTTTATTTACATTGATTCATTTCGTTTAAATTATATTTTAGTCAAGCAAATAATAATTTATTTGGAAATCATAATTTATTTGAGATATGAACTCAAATTAGTATTCGCATGTCATGCATTTGCATTAACATAAAAAAAATCATTTGTAAGTCTTAGTTTATATAATCTCCCATCGTTTCAAACGTTTGTCTACTATTCACAATACTTTTTATGCCAATATTCTTTTTTTTTAAGTCAATGTAGAAGCCCTAAACAAAGTAATAATAATAATAATAATAATAATAATAATAATAATAATAATAATAATAATAATAATATTTTTAGGTTATTTGATAATAACACGTTAACAGAATGTTGGGTGTTAGAAAATTAAGCACAAATTCCACTTTTATTACACGAACTATTGTTATACCAAATGACTAAAAATGTCTCAACCACAAAAAAAAAAAAAAACAAACCAGCTTTTCCAATATATCCACTCAACAGTCAAGTTTCACCTAATAATATGGAAAAACACGACCGATGAATTTAATTAATAGATTCACCAATAATACTAACATTACAGAGAAAAAAAAAATAACATTTATTAACATCAGGAATTGCTATGGCCGTTGGTGGTGCATGAAGAACAAATTATCATAATAATTACGGTTTTATGATTTTTAAATCTCTTTCTGATACCGATTTTTTCACTAATGTAAAAATAATTGAGAATTAGTGAATGGGCTTATTTTAGATATTCACACTAAATTATTTAAGATATTATATACCCTTTACATTTTTTTTATCGTTAATTGGATCTAAATTACGATAATCGGAATTACGTAAACAATAAAAGCAGGTGTTAACGTAAGCAACGTAAATGGAAGGAGACGTCAAAAAGAAAGATACGTACGTAGAAAATATAGATTAATAATTTCCACAAATGATTTATGTTACATCTTTTCATATCCAACCAAATCTCTATATCAGTTTTTCCACAATTGCTGAAGTAATATTAGGATATATATATATATGTATATATTTGCATAAACATATGTTTATATCATAGTATTAGAATCAAACATATATTTTTGTGAATACATCTAGACAAACAAATGGAGTTTAAGATTTGAACAAAAAGTTTGTTGGATGAATTATCGACTATAGGCCCAATATTCATGTTAATATTTGTTAGGAATTTTGAATGGATTATAGATCAAAGTTCTATAAACAATATAAATTACACACATATAAACTATAATAATGAAATTTGTGTGTAATTTAATCGTAATAATTGTTAAGTTTTTTGGATGGATGACAAAATATGTCTTTAAGAATTATTGTTAATCATTACACCATTATATATCAATTAAAAGAAACCATAGAATATCTAAAAGAAGACAATATCGTATCGTATGGTTGCAATATTGAATGATGAGTACATTGACATGCATATTAGAGGAGGAGGTCAAGTCAATACATTAGCAATAAACAAAAACTATTTAATTATTAGGTTGGGAGAATCATGGATTAGTTTTATTTATAATGTTATTATAATAGTTGATCATAATAATCATTTTGGGGGCAAAACATTAGTGGTCCTATGATTTATAATTTATGTCAATCGCATATAAAAGGCTTTATAAAGGTATCCACATGAATTTTAATATTTATATATATAAGGATTGACTTTACTGAAAATAGTAAGTCTTCCTTTTTAATTTTCCACGAACTTACTCGTACGAACGTCTTTTTTTGTTTTTAAATTCTGCCATGCCCTTTGTTGGGTCTCGCAACTGTGGCTTCGTTCAAGATATGAAATATTATATATATATATATATTGAATAAAATAAAAAAACTTTTTATTTTTATTAAAAAGACAAAGACTTAGAGATGCGAATGTATACTTTTTTTTTCTTAAAAAAATCTCTCGTGCTACGTAAATTTCCCTTTTCAGAAAAAATAGATAGAGGTATTTAGATCAAATGAGCTAATAAGCCCATCCACGACCAATCCAATCTGTAACCCGGACCAAGCGTTGAAATTTACACTAAAAAAATTAAAATTCAGAATAAAATTATGAAAAATATAAATAAATTGTACAATAAAGAAATAAATAATTTTTTTAGAATTGTATAAAGAAATAAAATAAATTTATAAATTTAAATGCAAAGTATATAATTTAAATTTAAAATATAAATGAAAATATTTAGATCATTAATATGTAATTAAGAGGTTTTTTAGTGTTTTTGTTTGGATTATTCATTCGACGGACAATGAGATTTGAAAAGTGAAAACGCATCGTTTTGAGGGGAGTTTATAATCCATTTTGTCTTTTTCCCGCACCGCTTCAGCAGTGCGAGGCGAGGCCCATGTCCATCGCATCTTCAGCTTCCCTTTCGTTTCCCGCCGAACGTTCGGCGATTCTCTCCGGCGACCGGTTCGGATTCTTTCCAATCCGACTCGGATGGTACCGCCTCCGTTGTTC
>CM071861.1:38468809-38479407 GCA_036759665.1 Gynandropsis gynandra
GTTCTGCCCGGGAATGTGTCGCTTGATAAAGCATAAGACCACGAGCGACGTCGAGAGGATTTTTCTGGATTTTCCAAGACCAGAGACAATCTAGCTTTCATCGAAGAGCTCTTGCTCTATTTGAATCTCGCAGACATCGACCGAGTTCTAGATACGCTCGAAAGGTAATCGAATTAGGAACTCTCTCGTTTGCTTGTTTGTTTTTGGGGGAAGTTAGATACGCTCGAAAGGTTTTCGAATTTCGAATTAGGAACTCTCACGTTTGCTATATCCAATTGAGCTGAATTTGGCTGTTACACTAACTGATAGGCGCTATTAGTGTCTGTTTTCCTACCGAAGATTACAATTAGAATTGTTCATATCTCATGGGTTTTATCATTATTGTTTGTGTTTATGGATGTGGGAAGACGACTTCTCTTGGTGATGCAGACCATATTAGAGCTGAAATATAATTGTTGAGGATTTTCCATTGCTGTTAGTCACTGAATTAGATTATATGTATGGTTGAGTTTTGTTTCTAAGGGAAGTTAGTAATGGAAACTGAAATCAGCTTTGCTTTAGTGAATCGATTTGTTTGTCTGAATAGTTCAGATTACAGAGCTTTATAGAAACTGAAATAGAAACTGAAATAACAAGAAACAGAAACTTACGGAAATGAAAAACAGAAAACAACTTGCCCACTAAAACTTATTCTTCTCCTACTAATACGCTTGACTACTTCACGATTCAGACTTGGTCAATTTGTCTAACATTCTTCAACGTCAGTTTAATTCATCATCCTTCGAACTCCAAGGGCCCTTCTAAGCTTCTCAAACTGATCCAGTTTGATCGGTTTTGTCATGATATCTGCAATCTCACATCTATGTGCTTTGTTCTTCGAAGCATAACTGGATTTCTTGACAGCTTGATGGCTGAACTGTTGTCACACATAATGTTGATACACTCATTTCCAAACACGTTCAGTTCCTGCAACATGCCTTTCAACCAAACACAGTGACATGCAGAGTAGGCTGCAGCTACACACTCCGCCTCAGTGGAGGACAAGGTGACGATGTCTTGCTTCCTAAAACTCCAAGAGACTGCTGCTCCATTAAGTAAAAATACATACCCGGATGTACTTTTCCTGTCATCCACATCCCGAGCATAGTCACTGTCCGTGTAGCCAACCACTTCCATATTAGATGAGCTTCTGTAGAATACACCAAGATCGAGAGTGCCCTTCAAGTACCTTAATACTCTCTTGGCAACCATCATTTGTTCTTCTCTAGGATCTGCCATAAACCGTGATATCAAACAAACCACAAACATTAAATCGGGTCTGGTTACCGTAAGATACATCAGGCAGCCCACAAGTTGTGTGTAAAGTGTAGCATCAACTTCTTTGCCTCCTGATTTAGAAAGAACAGTGCCTGGGACAATTGGGTTTTTGACTGCATTACAATTCCACATGTTAAACCTCTCTAGCACCTCCTTAGCATACTTCTTCTGGTTGATATGTATACCATCATTGCCTTGATACACTTCCACTCCCAAAAAGAATTTCATCTTTCCCATATCTGTCATCTCAAATTCCATTCGCATTGATGCTTTGAACTCTGCACATAAACTTTCATCACTTCCACAGTAGATCAAATCATCAACATAAAGGCTTACCACCAAGTACTTGTTCTCTACGGTCTTAAAGAACAAGGTGTGATCGTAATTGCTTTTCTGAAATCCAGTCTTGTTAAAGTAGCTCTCTATGCGGCTGAACCAGGCTTGTGGTGCCTGTTTCAGGCCATAAAGTGCTTTCCTCAATCGATACACCTTGTCTTTTACTGCTTTGGTGAAGCTTCTATTCAGAACGTGAGCTGTCCATTTTGCTGCATCGGCCCACAAATTTCTTGGCATCTCCTTTTCTGACAGCAAGCAACGAACCATGTTCATTATTGTTCGATTTCTCCTTTCGGCGACTCCGTTTTGTTGAGGAGAATATGCTGCAGTTAATTGCCTCTTGATCCCATGATCTTTGCAGAATTGATTGAACTTCTCGCCCGTAAATTCTCCTCCCCTATCTGTGCGTAATCCTCTTATCACACTCTGGGATTCCTTCTCCACCGAGTTCTTGAAGACTTTGAACGTTTCAAGAACTTCTGATTTCTCTGTAAGAAAATAAATCCAGGTCTTGCGAGAGAAATCATCAACTAAAACCATTAGATACCTTTTTCCACCATGAGAAACCGGAGTGATTGGTCCACACAGATCCAAATGAATCAGCTCAAGCTTTTCGGTTGCTCTCCACTTGCTCTTCTTAGGGAATTTGTTTCTTTGTTGCTTTCCAACATTTCACACAATACACACCTTATCTTCCATTTTCAGACTTGGTAATCCCTTTACCAATTCCTTTTTCTGCATAACTTGAATGGATCTGTTGTTGAGATGCCCGAATCTCCTATGCCATAGAGAACCCAAGTCTTCTTCTTCTACCTTAAAACACGCATCAGGAGTCACTTTGCTCTTGGCATAAATCAGAAACATTCGATTTACAGTCATATTGTCTCCATGATAAGACCTCGTTGACGATGAAAGACTCTGCACTTTCCATTCTCGATTATAAACTTCAAATGCTTTTCTTGCAGCTGCCCAATACTTAAAAGATTGTTTGTGAGTTGAGGAACGTAATACACATCAATTATGACTTGTGTAATTCCTTTCACTTCAATTTTGATTTTTCCTTTTCCATGAACCATCATCTTTGAACTGTTCCCCAACCGAACTGAGTGCTTGAAGGCTTCATCTAGCTCCATAAACCATGACTTTTCTCCGGTCATGTGGTTCGAGCACCCAGAGTCCAAAAACCATATCTCGTTTCCTTCAGCTTTACCTAAGTCTGTGTGAGCCATTAGCAGCAGCTCCTCTCCTTCATCAAATTCAACATAATTTGCTTTCTCAGTGCATTCAAAAGAGTAATGCCCCAGTCTCCCACAATTGTAGCAGTTAATGGTTGATCTGTTCCCAGATGACCTACCTCTTCCATGTCCTCGATAATTGCTCCGTCCTCTTCCTCTCCAATTTCCTCTCCCCCTAGCACCTTTAGGCTCGTTTTCAACTTGCAGAACCTGTTCTTCACCTTTCTTCTCTGTCACTTTACTCTCGTGAATTGAAGTGAGGCTTGCAGTTCATCAACAGACAGCTGATCAATGTCTTTTGACTCTTCAATGGAACATACTACAAAGTTAAAATTCTCTGTAAGGCTTCGGAGAATTTTCTCAACAATCGCAACATCCTTCATATCTTCTCCACAGTTTCGCATGTCATTGGCTACCTCCATGACTCTCCCAAAATACGCCTCTATCTTCTCCCCCATTTTCATCTCTAAAGTCTCAAAAGATCTTCTTAGCCTTTGAAGTTGTGCCCGTTTCACCCTAGCAGTTCCATGATGTTTGGTTTTCATGGAATCCCACAGTTGCTTAGCTGTCTCTTTCTGGGGAATGGTCTTCTAGATTGCTCTATCAATCGATTGAAAAAGGTAATTCTTGGCTTTCAGATCTTTGAGCTTGGCTTCATCATACGCCTTTTGTTGCGCTGGAGAGGGGTTTGAGATTCTCAATTCTTCCAAGCCTGACTCGACAACACTCCAATATTCCTTGGATCTCAGCAGATTTTCCATAACAAGGCTCCAATGGTCGTAGTCTCCATCGAATTTTGGAACAGCAGGCACAGAAAAATCCCTAGCTTCCGTCATCTCTTGAGTGCTCACGTTGTGTTTCTCTCAGGCTCTGATACCAGATAATGGAAACTGAAATCAGCTTTGCTTTAGTGAATCGATTTGTTTTCTGAATAGTTCACTTCTTATTAAAAATGAAAAAGATTACAGAGCTTTATAGAAACTGAAATAACAAGAAACAGAAACTTACGGAAATGAAAAACAGAAAACAACTTGCCCACTAAAACTTATTCTTCTCCTACTAATACACTTGACTACTTCACGATTCAGATTTGGTCAATTTGTCTAACAGTTAGCTCATAGATTGAAGAATGGATTAAGGAAGTTTGGATGTCATTGACATCTTTCGGGATATGGAATTGATGTTGCTAGAGCTGGAGATTGGACTGGAGATCGTAAACTGTTGTTCAAATGGGTCTGTGTATTTGTAATGGGAGTAGGTGATTTAGAGCTGCTGCGAGTGACCATCTCAGCATACATAACCGTGCAGTTTCCTGCGAGTTGCGTGCTTTTGCATCTAGACGTTGCTCACAATTCATTCATCAGAAGATGTAACAAGCCAAGGGATGCATACAGAAAGATACTGGCAAGTCGGTGTTTTGGATACTCGTGTATTCAGAATGTTGTTATTAAGCTATAAAATCGGCAATACCAAAGAAGTAATCTGTGAAGATGGCTAATGAAGATGCAGATGTCCATCAAAGCTTGGAGATTGGGGTATTGTAAAAGGTGGCACGAGCCATATAGGCGAGCTTGGCAGTGTCCTTGATCTTGAATTCCACTGCCACAACTGTTAGATTTCTTCCACTTCGCACCAGAGCTCCATCTACCACCACCTCAGACTGTACCACAAAACAAGAACACACCATCAATCTCAAACAACAAAGTGACGATACAAGATCTCCAACACGTTCAGGAGTATAAGAACAGAATTGCAATTTCCTTTTCTCGGACAGAGAATGCTGTAGACTGTGGAAGATCAGATCAGAATCAGACGGATAAACAAGTTCATGTTTTGTTTAAGGTAAGTAAGTGGTCTTAAGAGTCTCACCTTAAGAGGCGCAGAAGAGAGATAAGAGATGCTCAATTCGCCGAGAAACAGTTGTTTATCCTCAGCCACGACGGTCCTTGCACAAGCAATCGACACTCTCTCCGCAACTGCTGCTACTGCTCCACCATGTAACCCATTGAAGATATTCTTCCGAATACCCATTTATTCAATGGATCAGAATACCGATATTATGCAAAATTGGAAAACAGACAAGGAAGAAGAAGAAGAAGAGGAAGAGGATTACGACTATGGCTGGTTGGACGGAAAGGGAACAGAAGACGCGACCGCGCGTGACGGAGAGAGTTCTGAGGTGGCTGCAGATGATTCCGGAGAAGGCGTCGGCGGAGGTTAAATCATCAACGACGGAACCCGAAACTCCGATGTTCTCGAAGAATTTTACGACCCCCGTTGCGACTTTGGGATCGATAACTTGGGCTGATGAAGAAGACGGAGACATTTTCTGTTTAGTCCTTTGTATCTGTCTGTTCCAAGTTTCGCGGAAGTGATATGAAGGGCACACAAAGCTAAGACCAAACGTCACTTATATATTTAAAGCCACACATTCTGAATAATCAACTCCACATTCAATTCAAGAAAAATAATCAACCCGGAGATGCATTAACACAACCATCATGGATTCACGGGTATAAGTTGACATACAAAACACGATCTTTCTGTTCTGTGGTCTAAGACCACAACATATGGAAAAACAGATGGTTTTAATTCTCAAGGTTCCTCTGTAAAAGCATATCTATGAGTCTATTATGACAGAAACTCCTTCAAATTGGGAACAATGGGCAATGAGAAGGCTCAAAGTCTCCGCCTTTTTGGTACAACACGCAGAAGCATGAAGTCTTGTCTTCTCTTCCTCAACATCCGCTTCCCCTTGATCTTGTTCTTGCAGCCTCCCTTTTTGGTTTGCTCTTTGGCTTTCCCTCTTTTTCCGGTTGTAGTTTTGGTTTTCTTCTGGGTCTCTTCCTGTTTGGTTGGTAGAAGCACGATTGAATCCATGGGAGGAAGGGTATAAATGTCAGAAGTCGGACTCAGATCCTCTTTGGCTACAAAATTCTCAGGGAGATCAAAGTCTTCTGAATCAGAGCATGTGTCATCCGAAGATTCATCTTCACCTGTAATTTTGAGTATCATGTAAGAGGAATCATAGGCTTGAAGTGAGAAAAAATGTTACAGTTAAATTTCTTGCAAGACTATAAACAGATTCAAAGCTGCTTTAGAAATTCTGTTATCAAATCATTCTTAAGAAATGTCTTTTTTCAGAAGAGGGTGATGATGATGATGATGATGATGATGATGATGAGGTTTTTACCATCTGAGCAAGCCGTTGGGCCAACCACGATCTGACAACCTGAACCGGTTGGCATGTCACCTTTTCTCGGTTTGCCATGGAAGTACTGCAAGAACCCGGGAAGATAAACAAGGAACAACATCAGGATAAACACAATTTTCTAAATTCACACAAAAAGAAAATAATAATCAAACTTACAGGTGAATAGATGGAAACCAGTGCAACTTCAGCATAATGGACATAACGCATAAGGTTTTCATAAGTGGAAAACCGCTGCTTAGTTTCTGGACATATGTAGTACTTGACAACATTTCAATAAATATGTTAAATATTGTAGAGATACGTCAAATCGAAATGTGTTTAATACAGCCAACATACCAAAATGTGGACAAACACAAGAATTAGGCTACTATTGACAATGGAAAGGGTTCAAAAGTCGACATCAAACCAATAGAAAAAGATACATTTGGTTTTATGTTATCTTCCATAGCATATACTTAAAAGGGTTTGACAAGCAGACTGTCATAAGCAACAGGGTTAAACCCTCTGCAACTATGCCATAGGAACTTCTAATCCATGGAACAATACGGCCATTGCGACCAGGGAAAGGAAAACCACGACGGCCCAAAAGCATCAGATAAGAGATGTGCAATAGATTTGGTTGATATCAAAGGCATAGTCATCCAAAGATCGCGATAATAAGGTACAAAGAAGTTGCGAGATTCTCTGGAGATCAGAATAATAAATGAGACAAATTTGGTACAAAATCCATCAAGTCTTCTAAACTATCAATAATGATGAAAGGAGTTAAGAGACAAACACACAGATAACATATCATAGGAACACAAATGAATTTAAATTGCTCATCTTACGGAATACTGAGAGCCGTTCTTCCTGGTTCCCTTCACGAGCCGCCAGCCATCAGGGATTGGCCTTCTTGAATTCTCTTCTGCATCAAAAACAACCAGGTTATCAGAGGCTGGTTCTGATGAATTGCGCTTCACCATTTCATATATGAATCAAACAAATGTTGCTTCTCTCTATTGTATTAAGGAATTCTAATTTCACTTATAGAAAAATATCTCGCCCTAAGTTTTGAGAAACAAAACGCTTTATAAGGAAAAGCTGCCAAAGGGCCGATGCCACGTGTAGCACGAATTCCCTTCTGCTGCATTACAAATGGGAATCGCTGAACGCTTATAATAAGATTCCAGTCCTCACATTATGCAAATAAATCTCACCCTACTCTAACCCATCTCATTGAATAACCAACGTGACGAGAGGATGGAAACAAAAACAAGTGTGGCTTTAGACCTTTTAATGGACACAGCATATTCATGGCAAACCCCATAGAAGATTTTCGTGTACACAAAACAGTATGAACTGCTAATATCAGGATCAAACTACACTACAAGCAAATAATCCACGTTTACATGATGGTAATCAAACAAAACTGAAACACAAATACCTTAACAATGGAGATTTCTTCCCCACGAACAACAGTAGTTACTGATTCCGCTCATTCAGAATCCAAACCCTGCAAAGGATACGCCCAAATGAGAAACGTACCACAACGTATGCTACATCCAGCCATCTTAAAGTTAGAACTTCAACTACCGAACTTCAATCTCAAGCAAACCAGGCTAACAGTTCAGATTACCGTAGTACATTGTCCATAATGCAAATAGAGAAACACAAACTTGCAAATAAAAAGATCCAACTGATGTTTCATCATTTGATGATGTTCCTCAGGTTCCTGCGTATTCCTTTTTTCCCCATTTAAGGTACCTGCAATCAACAAATTAACTTCAAACATAAAAAAAGTTTTTCCAAGAGATCATTAGATACTTCAATCATAACACCATACGTAGATCTCACGAAATAAGAAACTATACCAGAAATCTCCTGAACATCTTTTTCATCGTGAAAACACGAACAGAATCATCATGAAAGGAACCCTAGAAGCATGAATTCCAGAAAATTTAAAAAGAAGTTGTCATTTCACTTTGGCAAATGGAAGAAAAAAAAACTCGAAACGACGTCGTATGTGCGTCTTCCTGATGATCTTGTTCGTTGATCACATTATTAGGCCTATTGAAAAATTGGCCCATATTAGTTTTTTCTAGGCCCGAATTATTTATGAATAATTCGTAATCGACCCCTAGTGTTTTATACAATACTAAAATAGCCCCACCGTTTAAAGTAAATGTCCGTCACTTCGGGACCGGCGAAGATGACCGAAAAGGAACCGGCAGAATTTCTTTTCCAGGTACATCGGAAACTTTCTTAGGTTTTGATGGATTAGATTCTGTAATTAAGGTTCGTTTCAACACGGATTTGCTTCGAATTTAATTAAATCAATCGAATGGATTTGATAATCAGAGAGATTTGCTCGTATCGACTTCGTAGTCGTCCTTTGGCCGTTGATTACCTGCGATGAGAAATGGACGAGCGAAATGGAAGGAATCATACGTTTTTTTGTTCTTTCATTACTGTTCATGACAGATTTTATTATTTGGTTTATTGGAATTACTTCCAGTACTATGGATTTGTCGGTCTGTGGGTTTAGTGTGATTTTTCTAGAAGAGGAAAGAACTGTCTGGGATTTTTCATCAACATCACTTTCTGTGCTACGTGGCTTCATGGTTTCCACTCTCTGTTCCATGGTCTGTAATTCTCCTTGGTATATGAATGGGGAGACACGAACTGAAGCCACAGGAGCATGTCATACGTCTCCTTTCTGTCCGGAAACTAGGAAAGAGTTTACAATAAAAAATGGCAGACAAAGCAACTAGGTATTTTCATTCTTGTCTCACTTTCTCACCCGTAGTATTGCCCTCTCCCAAGTTCTTGCAGATTCTAAGTGTCTGAGGTTATTCACAGGTATGCTGTAGTTACTGGGGCAAACAGAGGGATTGGGTTAGAGATATGCAGACAATTAGCAAGTCAAGGGATTGTGGTGGTTTTGACCTCTAGAGATGAGAAAAGGGGTCTTGAAGCTGTTGAGAAACTGAAGAAAGAGCTTGGTGTTTCGGATCAAGACATTGTGTTTCATCAGCTTGATGTTGCTGACCCTGCTAGCATCACTACCCTATCCAAATTCGTGAAAGCCCGATTTGGGAGACTGGATATCTTGGTATGATTAATAATGGTTACTTTAATAGTATTTTGTTTAGCTATACTGGTTATAGTTCTATCTAACTAGTTTTGTTTAACACAAGATTGTGTTAAGATGTGATAATTATCGTCTTTTATAGGAAACTCAAGACTAAACCCAACCTCTTTGTTCTTTTGTAAAGAAGTTACTCTGAAGAAGTTTCATAGGAGCTGTAAATCATTAGCAGTGGAAAGCTGGTTAGATTAGTGTAGATTATGAGCCGTAATAGTCTTTGTTTGTTCTGCAGGTCAATAATGCAGGTGTTGGTGGGATAATCACTGATGTGGATGCACTAAGAGCTGGGATGGGGAAGGTAACGGCTACTTTAGATCAAGCTTTTAATATCTAAATGGTTTGATTTTGAAGACGTTGTTGTTATGATTGTGGCAGGAAGGCGTCAAGTGGGAGGAGGTAATCTCAGAAACTTATGAACTAGCTGAAGAATGCATCAAAATCAATTACTATGGTCCAAAGCGAATGTGTGAAGCTTTTATACCTCTTCTCGAGTTGTCTGATTCTCCAAGAATCGTCAACGTATCATCCTCAATGGGAAAACTAAAGGTACCCTTTTGGAGCTGATTAATAAAAGAGTGCTTGAGAAACTTGGTATATCAATATCATACATATAACATTGAATGTGACGGCAGAATGTGGTAAACGAATGGGCCAAGGGGATCCTTAGTGACGCCGAAAATCTCACAGAAGAAAGAATAGAGCAAGTGATAAAGCAATTACTGAAGGATTTGAAGGAAGATAAGGAGAAAAGCAAAGAGTGGGCCAAGTTTATGTGCGCATACGTGGTTTCAAAGGCGGCATTGAACGCTTACACGAAGGTAATGGCGAAGAAATACCCGGCCATGCGCATCAATGCAGTATGTCCTGGATTTGTAAAGACAGATATGAACTTCATGACTGGAGTTTTGTCTGTAGAAGAAGGAGCCTCAAGTCCCGTCAGGTTGGCTCTTCTTCCCCATGATGCCCCTTCTGGTTGCTTCTTCGATCGCAATGATGTTTCAGAGTTCTGATTCATCTGATGTCCTCTTCTCTTCTCTGCAGATTGCTCTGTGTTTCTCAATTGATGTCTAATTATTGTTATTATTATTATTATTATTATTATTATGGGCTTATCAGTGTAAACGTAGCGTTTGCGTTTGGTAGTGTTTTTGTCAGCGACTAGCGGCATTTTATTTCATTTTGTCTGAATGGTGGAATCGCTGCGTTTGCGGCCGACTGCGACTAGAAGCGGATGGTAGTATACTATTGCCATTGCGATTTGAATAAAAATATCAAAGTAAACAATTATTAAGAAAATAATTTATTTGTTTAAGTGCATATTTTTTAATTATAATTTTCAAATATTTAAAATAAATTAAAAATTTAA
>CM071861.1:38479418-38497400 GCA_036759665.1 Gynandropsis gynandra
TAATAAATTATGTATACGGAAAGATACGGTGTAGTTTGTTAATTTTACTCAAAACGTTCTAAAACGTAAACATGACGTAATATAATTTTAGATTTTTAAAATTTACATTTCGTTGCGTTTTCGGATGATTACGATTCCACCAGTCGGTTTACCAAAAAACGCAGATACGGTTGCGACTTCACCGGTTAAGGTCTACGTTTCAGTACTTGAAAGTAACGTTCCTTTTACTTCATAGTATATTCATGATATTAACTTAATATAATTATTATGCGCCATTTTTCTATATAAAAGCAGTAATCAATTGTTTTCATGATATTCTACATTATTATTTCATTTGGTCGCGAAGTTGTCACAAAATGAATGATTTATTACGAGAAAAGAAATCACCATAGAGTTATCAATTTATTTATATCATACAAAAGGCAACACTCAATTAAGCCAAAATATTCGAATATTAATATCCAAAGTACAAATCCTAATACAAATATCAAAATTAGTTATTCCATAAATATAAATATAAACAATATATTCCATATTAAATAGATAATTTATTTAATATAGAGATATATATATAATAAAATTAATTTTAAGATATAATTATAAATAAAAATATTATTAATTTTATTTTAAAATAAATAGTTATTATGCTTAATTTTGAAGGACTAAAATCTAATCTCCAAACTGTTGCAGCTTCCCTCTCTACAAACTGCAACACTTCCTAATAATCGAAACCACCGTCCACAAACCTAATAATCGAAACCTCCGTCGCATTCCCTCCGCCAGACGTCCTCCTCCATCGCATTCCATCCGTCGCACTTCCTTCGTCAGACGTCCTCCTCCGTTGCACTCCCTCCGTCAGACGCCTTCCTCCGTCGCACTTCCTCCGTCAGACGTCCTCCTCCGTCGCACTTGTAATACCCCCGTCCCGGAACAACCTCAAGACTAGGAGTGTCCACCATCACCTCCAAGAGGTGGCTACACGTGTCATCGCTCAAACACATTTATGAAATAAATATAAATGATTTATTTCGAAATAAGAGTGGTCCGGACCAAATAGCAAAACAATATGTAAATATCATAGTCACGATAAATAAAAAAAACGAAATGCAAAATAAAACTCATCGAGACCTCGTGCACGCCTCTCCCATCAGTCCGCTGTGAACCTTCATGTTGCTGCTCAACCTCGTTACTTTTTCTCCTCGCCATATCCTGTCCATCCACGACAGCCCAAAAATTAGGTGAGTACGATATACGCACTCAGTGAGATCAATCCGTGTACGTACTCTGTGCCACGTATTCTCCCGCTCGAACTGAATATCATAAAATAATGATATATCCAAAGTCTAAACTAAAGATATACAGATAACTCTACCCAACCCGACTGAGTATCTAAAGTCTAAGACTCGTACCACACTGGATCATAACGCACAGAGTCCACATGACTCTAGCTCGGGCATATGCTCGCAAAGTCCAAAAGACCCTAGCATACTGAAAATCTCGCAAGGTCACAACGTACCCCAGCAATCAGTACATTACACTGGAAATCTCGCAAGGTCACAACGTACCCCAGCTATCAGTACACACTGAAAATTTCGCAAGGTCACAACGTACCCCAGCTATCAGTACACCACACTGAAAATCTCGCAAGACCACAACGTACCCCAGCTATCAGTACACCACACTGAAAATCTCGCAAGACCACAACGTACCCCAGCTATCAGTATCATACAGCGCTCCGTCGCTCGAAAGGTTACCACAACCCCAACACGGTATGACGTTGGCCCAAATCCAAGTGTCGCAATACTAACGTCATCGACCCGATACTCCTCACGTGACAACTCTCACCAACGCGCTCGCACACGCCTTCTTCCGAAGGTTCGAGTGTGAAACCACCCGATCGAGCACACTAACAAGATATTCACTCGGTTTAAACACCGAACCCAAATATCGACGTTCTCCGACCCCAACACTTGGTCGCATGTCAGTCCTCTAGATCATCTCTAGTCACTTATACAACTCATATACTTATCATAAATTCTCCTACGACAATTTTAGGGTTTTAATCCAATTGCACTTGTAACGTCTCATTTTTCCCATTATGATCATATAAATTCTATCGTGATCATGCCTCATTTTAAAAATATAATCTCTTCCATAAATCGATCACAAATCCGAAATTAGGGTGGAGAAAATCATCACCTTAGTTTCCCGACGATTTGACGATTCTTGATATTATCGCTAACAACACCAATCAATCCTTCCCTATAGTAGATACATTCATTCAATGAATTTCTATACTATAAATCTTCGAATTAAATGAATAATCACAACGAATTACTTAGAGATTTACCACAATCGCGATTAGAATCCACCCACGAAAAACGCGGTGAAAATCTTCTTCGATTTATTCTTCTTCTTCTTTTCTTTCCGCACGCCGCTGCCTCTTATACACGGAAATCGGTGGTACCGAGTTCCTAAAAAATCGCGGGTCTCACAGCACTCGCTCCGTGAGACGCCCTCCTCCGTCGCACGCCGCTTGTAAGTTTGTCGTTTTTTTCTAACTTTGTCGATGTGTTATAGCTTAATCGAGTTATAGCTTAGTCGATTCATTGGTTTAGATGTATATATATTTTAAGTAAACAGGCCCATAATTTTTTTCCGTCTGTCCTGATATTTTTTAATATTTCAATTTATTACAAAAAATATATAAAACGTTTTTTTTTCTTTCGATAGATATATATTTATTAATTATTAATATTTTAATATATATGATCCAAAAGTGAGGACTAAATCTTAAGTTTTACTCTTAGATCGACTCAAACAGCTTCCGCCTCTGACATTTCGGTCTCGAAAAACTCTCCGTCTTCGTAATCTCTTCCACAGATTCAAATGGCGGTCAGGATCCCCGGTGTGATCGCTTTGTTTGACGTCGATGGAACCCTCACGGCCCCGAGGAAGGTGGCTACTCAAAAGATGCTCGATTTCATGAGTGATTTGCGTAAGGTCGGTGACTGATTCGATTGTTCTGCCGTTCGGTGTTTCGTGTTTGTTTTGTGTTCGACGAAATGTTATGTGATTTGCAGGTTGTGACTGTTGGAGTGGTCGGTGGATCTGATCTTGGCAAGATATCTGAGCAGCTCGGGAAATCAGGTACAGCGATGTTCCGATCAGCGTGAATTTGAGACAGCATTTGTAGAGTGCTTCTTTTCTTCGTATATTAATTCACCTTAGGGTTTTAAGATAGAAACTGTCCGTACTCAGAGAGAATTCCCATATAGTTATGCCCCCTGCTGAATGAATCCTTTTGAGAAGAAGGTCGCATTGAATCTTGTAATGCTAGTCTTCCTTGTTATCTGCTAGTTCTAACTTTCTGAGATTGTGTTGTTCAGTCCTTGAAGACTACGATTATGTGTTTTCTGAGAATGGTCTTGTGGCCCATAAAGATGGGCAACTCATTGGGAAAGAGGTACACTCACTTATTCATATTCAAGGATAGTCTACAATTGAATTGAACCAGTTTTATACATATATATATATATATACATTGTTTAGCTGTTTTTGTTGTTCGTGTTCGAAGTGCCTTAATCGTTTGTATTACCTTTTCAGAATCTGAAGCAGTTCCTTGGAGAAGATTCACTCAAGGTAAGGAAATACATGCTCCCTTTGGAATGTTTCATACCCTTTTGGTAGCTGTTTTGTGTTTTTATAATGGTTTAATATCTCAAAATAAAAATGAAAGCCTGCATTTTCCAGGAACTTATTTCGATTATAGATTCTCAAAAGAGTGTTCATATGTACACTGATGATGCAGGAATTCATAAATTATACACTGCACTACATTGCAGACCTGGACATCCCAATCAAAAGGTACGTGGATCAACTTCAGTTCTCGTGAAACTCAAGCCATGTGTGAACCTATTCTGTGGCTCTTATTGCTTTAAAAGAATCTCTTAATGGGCTGTATACATAGGGGCACATTCATAGAATTTCGGAATGGAATGCTCAATGTATCGCCAATTGGTCGCAACTGCAGCCAAGAAGAAAGAGACGAGTTTGAGAAATATGACAAGGTCAGGAACTATTAGCCTCAGTTTTTCTTACAAAGAATGATTGTTGTTGACATCATTAACATGTGCTTTTAGATTCACAATATACGCCCGAAGATGGTGGCTAAACTTCGTGAGAAGTTTGCGAATCTTAATCTCACTTTCTCCATAGGAGGACAAATAAGTTTCGACGTGGGTACAATGCCATTAAAGTGCAACATATGGTCAATAGAAACCTTTTGCATAACTCGTCACTGACCCTATCTACATGATTATGCTTGCAACAGGTTTTTCCCAAGGGTTGGGACAAGACGTACTGTTTGCAATACCTCAAGGACTTCAACAAGATTCACTTCTTTGGTGACAAAACCTACGAGGTATTATTATTACCTTAGCTTACTCATCTGATGCGGGTTTTTTTTCGTCTTGAATCTGCGAAATGTTAACCTTTTTGGCCACAATATTGCTTCTCTTGGGCAGGGAGGAAATGATTATGAAATTTACGAATCGGACAAGACAATTGGTCATACAGGTTCGTTAGAACTTCGATATTACTTAAAACGAGCGCGCATTAAGCTTTTCTAGTTGCCATTTATGACATTCATGCTTGTTTGCAGTTTCGAGTCCTGATGAAACAATGGAACAATGCAAAGCTCTGTTTATGTCTTGAAAACACCACCGTGCCATGAACGATACGATCTTCATACTCTTGCAGACATCTTTCACAGCTTTGATTTGGTTATTTACTACTTATCACATGGATTATGTTATGTTGTATACCCATCTCTTGATCATGTACTTTAATTTTTTCTCTTGCAGACATCCCAATTCTGATTGGCAATAAAATTTATATGGTAACTTATTCTTTGTGGCTAATATCTAAATAAAAGTTAATATTATATACTTCTCCTTCAAAACTTTGAAGATTTCAAATGAAAATGAACAAATCATTAATAATAATTTTGCAACAAAAAAAAAGAAACAAAAATCATCGTCAGGGTATACATATCCGTATAAACACAAAAGCAAATGAAGATAAAGCATCAAACTTTAACAATTCCAGCAACAAAAAAGAACAGATTCTGAGGAAGACAGGTGCCGGAGATGTTCAAGACTCTGCGGTTTCGGGTTCCTTTTCCTCGGCGTTGGATGACTCTCCGGCCTCTTTACCGCCTTCTGCAGCGGCCGCAGTGGATTTGTCCTGGTCGGGTTTGTCATCGTCCTCGTTGGTGAGTTCAGGAGGAGGAGTGGAAGAGGAAGAGGGAGTGCGGCGGTGGTTGGCGGCTTGGAGGACGTGATTGTAACTGCCCTTTTCCAGGAATAGCTGACTGAAGTGAACCTTACAGTACAAAACGCCGTTAAGCGCTGCGTACGAAGAGTGCGTCAGGGGACAACCGCCGTGCGCACACCTGAAGCACGTCTTGTGGTAACTCTCTCCCTCCATCGCCATCTTTTGTATTGAACCACAAACCAAACGAAATGCATAATAAATGATTTCTCTTAAAGCGTAAAAGCTCAAATCTTTGAATGACAAGAAACTTACGGACCTTTTCGAGAGGATAAACGGTTTTCTGACAAGCTGCACATTTGTCTTGTGTTCCGCTAAAGAAGGACGACAGCCTGTTCGGAGCCCTTGTCGGAGGCTGCCAATTCATTCAAAGATCAAAGACGAATGAACAAGAAATAACAAAAAAAGGCAAAGTAAAGATTCTGGATTTGTGTACGCACCACATCGTTCGATTTCTCGCTCTTTCCAGCTATGAAAATGGCGAGAGTAAAGCATATATTAGTAATTATAAGAAAGAATTGAAGGAAAAAGAGGGAATGGAAAGAGATGAACCTGTTTGGAAGTTCTTGCTGAAATTGCCAGATTCCTTGAAGAGCTGTTCAAAGTGGGGCTTGCAGTACAAAACTCCATCCATGGATGAGTAGTTGCTTATCTGCACCATTCAAACGACAATCCAGAAACAATGAGATGCGTACGTATTGGTTCCTTGGGCGTTAAGGTACCCATAGGGAAAAGAAATATACATACCACGAGAGTGCCATTGCAGTGGCTGCACCTAAAGCAGGACTTATGATAAGGCATACCCTCCAAAGTCAACATGTCCATGACGTAAACCGTCTTGTCACAGGCCTTGCATTTGTCCAATGTCCCTGTAAACGCCATCGTTGATCTTTGTCTCCTTCGTTTGATTCAAGAGCAACAGAAGAAGATCTCGCTTGTTTCTCCGGACACGACAACAAACGACCGAAGACAAACCAGGGATTTGTGTTGGTGGGTGTCGGGGTAATGGCTTTTATCAACTGCTCTCCAATGGTGGAGAATTTGAGGATTCCATGGAAGGACACGTGACTGGAGACCCCCCTAATAATGGGCTTCTAATCGTGGATTACTTTGGGGTATTTTCGTCTTTTCACCATCCGTCCCCCCAGCAAATTAAGGCCTGCGCTTCCTCTACGTTTTTCCGCCTCTCACAATTGTTTACGGGAAATCACTTAATGTTGTTTGTTTAAAAATAAAACTAATTAAAGCAAAATACTTCATTAATTGAAAAAACAACGCTAAAAATACTAAATATTTTAAGATGTTATGTAATATTTATTTTAATAAATAAATATAAAACATATAACCAATCGTAGTGTTCCAATTTGGTTTAATTAAAATCCAAATTTATTATTCAGAAACTGATATATTTTTCCAAATGGAAATTTATTGTATTGTATTATATATATATAAATATAAATGAAGGAACATTTATTTACTTCGTGATTCTCGGTGGATGAATGTTTGATGAACAATAAAACTCTTCTTCTTTGTCGTGTTGAAATGGATCACAAATGTGAAAAACAAAGTATGAGTCTTTTTTTAGATAAATAGAAAGATGAGGGGCCATTTCGTGAAGCCGTTACTCGGGAAAAGAATACCCATTGACGCCTAAAACACTGGACGTCGGCGAGTACGTCTAACGGTTTCCAACAGCGTAACCAAACGAAGGAATTTTCCGAGAAAATTATTACTCCACTCCGTTTTCTCGCCGACCCGTTTGTATTTCATTTGAACATTCCGATCTCGCCTCGAGTTTTGGGATCATCTCCTACGAACCCTAGGTTAGACGGAATATTTTTCTCTTTGGAATTGATTGTTGACTGCTGACGGTTTAGTTGGTTTTGGCTTTTTCTTGAAACCGTAGTTTTCTTCTTCTCCTCATGGTTTTAGTTGTAAAGATTCTTGGTTGGTTTAGGGTTCTTTGTCTCTGACTTTCAAAGATCGAGAGAGATTGCGATGAATAGCAGAGAACGGTATCCACCTGGAATTGGTGCGGGACGTGGAGCAGCGTCTCCGAATCTAAATTTTCAATCGGCAGGTCAGCCGCAACAGTCTCAGCCGTACGTTCAGCGAGGTGACGCGCAGAGTCCTCAGCAGATTCAGCAGCAGCAGTGGCTCAGACATGCTCAGCTTCCTGGAAATGCCGAGGTCGAGAAGATGGTTCAGTCCGAAGCCAGTGATACTAAGTACGTTCTCCCTTGTGCTCTTGGCGTAGTTTCTGCGCGCTTTGTAAATATTGTGTATATTTGCTTTTCATCTGCTACATGGAATGAAAATCTTGATGGATTCTCGTAAAAGCTACTTGGACGGACGATGGTATAGGTTTTCTTTAGATAAATAATGTCGGACTTGGGGACAAGAATGAGTGTCACGAATGTGTTTTTGCTGTAGTGACTTAGTAGCTTGTGCTGATATAGTTGTCTCCTTGATTTGGTTATAGTTAAGGTGAATTTCTATGTTTTTAAGCTTATGCGTAGTGTTTTGTCTGATATTCTACTTATCAGTAGCCAGGACTGGAAGGCAAACTTAAGGCTGCCACCGTCGGATACACGTTATAGGACAGAGGTGTGGTTCCTTACACGACATGTTCTGACGTTTTTCTTGTCTATATGCTGGGAAGGTGGGGATTGTGTTCTTGTTTGAAAGAGTCTACCATGGAAGTAGACCCTTCTTTCTCTGCATGATGTACTAAAGCTGGATAAATGGGCATCCATCTGATATTTTCAAAACCTAGTTTGGATATAACATGTTTCTCCTTGTATCTGCAGGATGTGACAGCCACTAAGGGAAATGACTTTGAAGATTACTTTTTGAAAAGAGAGTTGCTTATGGGAATATATGAGAAAGGTTTTGAGAAGCCATCTCCTATTCAGGAAGAAAGCATTCCAATTGCTTTGACTGGCAGTGATATTCTTGCTAGAGCCAAAAACGGGACAGGAAAAACTGCTGCATTTTGCATTCCTGTCCTTGAAAAAATTGATCCTGATAACAATGTCATTCAAGGTTTTGTTGCCCGCCCTTGAAATTCTTATTGGTTTGAAGTTTCTCACACCTCTTGTTTCTTGGTGAACAATGATTGCTTGTATGTACAGTTTCTAGCACCAGCTGCAGATTACTAATGTGAAAGCATTGACTGAATGCCTTTTCTGTATGCAATATAACAGGCCATCAATTATGAAAAAGTAGCTTATTGTTAATTGTTCTTGCCTTTGTACGTCTTGTTAATCTATCTTCTTTATGCAGCTGTGATTCTGGTCCCAACCCGAGAATTGGCCCTTCAGACATCACATGTTTGCAAGGAGCTTGGTAAGCATTTGAAGATACAGGTTATGGTAACCACGGGTGGTACCAGTTTGAGAGATGATATCATGCGATTATATCAACCTGTTCATCTGCTGATTGGAACTCCTGGAAGAATATTAGATCTTTCCAAAAAGGGTATTTGCGTTTTGAAAGATTGCACAATGCTTGTCATGGATGAGGTGAGTACATGGTATAGCTTTTTCTAGAAATTTTACTTTCTTCTTGTATCTATTTCCTCCATATTGAACTGGCGCTGGTTATATTTTTCTTGGTGACTAATACCTTAGATGAGAAAAACATTGTAGGATATCTTCTAAAATGAAATTTTGCACACTTTCCTTGGCAAAAGAAACTGTTGTTGTACTACAAAGATGGATTTTATCATATGATATATATGTGCAGAATCATGGCTCGTATATCATTTGTAGTATCTGAATAATGGTGATCTCTCTGTTGTTTTTCATATCACGCTCTCAAAGTTCTGACTCATTACAAATTATATTTTATCAGGCCGACAAGCTTTTGTCTGTAGAGTTTCTACCCTCGATAGAGCAATTGATACAGTTCCTGCCAAGAAATCGCCAGATTCTGATGTTTTCAGCTACATTCCCTCTGACCGTGAAGGACTTTAAGGAAAGATATCTGCGGAATCCCTACGTTATTAATCTCATGGATGAACTCACACTCAAGGGTATCACTCAATTTTATGCCTTTGTTGAAGAACGACAGAAGGTGCACTGCCTAAACACACTTTTCTCCAAGGTTAGATGTCCTGACGGCCCCATCACCACATGTATTTCTATTCTTAGTTTGGATGGTTTGGAGAAATTATTGTTTTTTTCATTGCAGTTGCAAATAAATCAATCAATCATCTTTTGCAACTCTGTCAATCGCGTGGAGCTATTGGCCAAGAAAATCACAGAAATTGGTTATTCATGCTTCTATATTCACGCGAAGATGCTTCAAGAGCATCGGAACAGGGTGTTCCATGATTTCCGCAATGGTGCATGCAGAAACCTTGTTTGCACTGGTATGACGTGTCTGTGATATGTCACATATTTGCATGATGAAAATGTGTTTATATTTCATGATTAGTTGTCCCTTAGTGATTGAGGGCAAATCGGTTGGTGCAGATTTGTTTACGCGTGGAATTGATATTCAAGCTGTGAATGTGGTTATAAACTTTGATTTCCCAAAGAATGCAGAGACGTATCTACACAGGGTAGGTCAAGATAATCCAACCTTGTGTCATAATATAGATTGCTTAGTACGGAATTAATAACTTTGGGTTTGGTTCATTTACAGGTTGGTAGATCAGGAAGATATGGACACCTTGGGCTAGCTGTGAATTTGATAACTTACGAAGACCGCTTCCAGCTGTTAGTGTTTTCTTGTCTTGTCATGTTGATTCCCCATAACTAACTTGTGTAAGTTCAGTCAGAAGGATCTATGTATTTTGCAACAGGTATAGGATTGAGCAAGAACTTGGAACCGAAATCAAACCGATCCCTTCGCAGATTGATCAGGCAATCTATTGCCGCTAAACTTCTTGCTGGATAGAGTAATTGGTGAGTTGAATCTCTCTTCCAAGACCCATCACAGTCTTTTTTACGGACATGTTTTTTGTTTGTAATCGGAACCAAAACACACACATACACATATGACTTAGCCCTTTAGCCCTTTAGCCCTTCTCCGGTCTGTGCAAGTTTTTTCTCCGACTTATGTGTTCCGTCTCTGTTTTCCAATGACATGGTCTGGTCCCATATGTTTTTGTTTCTCCATAATCCCTTGCTTATTAATCTCCTTTCGTCAAATGTATGTAGCCATAAGAGCATTCACGAATAATCCCATTCATTCAATTTTTTTATCAATATATATGTAATATTTTATATTATACATACATGATATGATAGCATTAAAGAATAGTTTTTTAAATTTTATTTTGACTTGTAGCTGACCACATTTATGAGAGGTGAAAAGGACACAGCCATTGTCTGTAGGTCATTACCCCACAAATCTCCTATCCTTTGACCCCTTTGGGATCATTACGCCACGTGTCTTATTTTTAGTGGTTATCTTCCTTTCCAGCACAGAAAACTTCAACAAAATATTCACACACAGAAGCCTCAGATGGTCAATTTGTTCATTTAATTTTTAAAATTTTCTTATAAAAATACAAAAACGTGGTTTTGTCATTTCACCTTTCTTTTCCTTCATTATTACAAGTCACACTCATCTCCATTACTGCTTCTTCTTCCTCCTCTTTCTTCATTATTTCTTCTCTTTTTTTTCCCTTTTTTTTCTTTATTTATCTTGTTCTTTATATATATATATATATAAATATATAGACACACGTCATACATCCGCCATTATTGTTTTTCCTGTTCCGTGCTTGTATTTATATCGCCTTGCTGTTTTCGACAACACGTTCTGAAGCCTAAAGCGAAATACACAGTGGTCAAATATCAATGTTGATCATGTCCCCTTGATCTCACCATTTTAACATGCATTCCATTGATTTACTCAATATTCAAATATTTTCAATTTCGACGTATTCAATGGATTTTGGTTCCTAGTTTACAATCATGATTCTGTTTATTTATCTTTTATTTTTCAAAGTTTTTTTAAAATATATATGGAAATCGCCTGTTGCTGTCAAGAACATAAATACTATACATAAAATTGTACAAAGGAAAGGGGCATTAAATGCAGGGTCGGCTCGAAGCTCGCTGATCGTCCTTTTCATTTTCACTCCCCTTTGTATTTATTTCGTCTTCCTTTTTATGTTCCATATAATGATGCGTAATTCATTGCTTTCTTTTGTTTTTGCTCAGCTTCATGAGATCTTAAACAAACCAAGCATCAATACACATCTCCCTCCCTCTCTCTCTCTCTCTCTCTCTCTCTATCATTTCTTCTTTCTTATTTTCTTTTCGGCTTTGTCTTCGTCTATGTGTCTCGTAGCTGTTCGAGAAAAAGGGTCTTTTTGGGTATAAGTTAAGGGAAATGGGAAGGACGCCGTGTTGTGACAAGAAAGGGTTGAAGAAAGGACCATGGACACCTGAAGAAGATGAGATTCTCGTTAACTACATCAAGCAGAACGGCCATGGAAGCTGGCGTACTCTTCCCAAGCTTGCCGGTACGTATTTTCAGATGGGTTGTTATTTTTTCTTGTTTCTTTCTTTACGTAGCTTTGCTTATGCGAGAAAGAAATCCATCCATTGATTCAAAACGTGCAATGAAAGTGATTTTCAGAAGACCCTAGTCTCCATTTTGCTTCATTCCTGAGAAAGTTACGTTATTTCGTTGTTACTTTCTCGGATTCTCCACTCTCGCCTGGCAAAAAGTCTGTAACTTTGTCGCATAATCGAAGGATTCTGCAAAGCCCTTCATAGAAAACTGTAAAATTTGTAGTGAGCGCCGTTGTTTCAGGGGGTTTAACCAAAACTTTCGTCTTTAATTCTTATTTCTTTTTCTACAAGGTATCGATATGATGAGGTGAGTTTTGGCCATACGTACAGGTTTGCTTCGTTGTGGAAAGAGTTGCAGGCTGAGATGGACAAATTATCTAAGACCAGACATAAAGCGTGGCCCTTTTACTCCTGAAGAAGAGAAACTTGTCGTTCAGCTTCACGCCATTCTCGGCAACAGGTCTCATTAATCATTTGATCTGTTTTCTGGCTCTTGTTTGCTAATATGTTGTGTCGGATTGATGAACTCTTTATGAAATTGGAGACTTTCAGATGGGCAGCAATTGCGGCACAGCTTCCAGGAAGAACAGACAATGAAATCAAGAACTTATGGAACACTCATCTGAAGAAGCGTCTTCTCTGTATGGGACTTGATCCACAAACCCATGAGCCTTTAGCCTCATTTGGTGCCATCAAACAAACGCCGGCATCGCCAATGACACGTCACATGGCACAGTGGGAAAGTGCTAGGCTTGAAGCTGAGGCCAGGCTATCTAGAGAGTCAATGCTCTTCAACCCTTCTGTGGGAAAATCAGAGTCAGATTACTTCTTACGTATATGGAACTCTGAAATCGGTGAATCCTTCAGAAACTTAGGCCGCAAGGAGGAATGTGTATCTTCATCTTTGAGATGTGAATCCACACGTGTTTCTGCAAGTAATGCGAATGAAGAAAGCTGTAAAAGCTCAAAATCATGTGTGGAGGAAGAGATGATCAGACATGGAGGCGAACCGTATGGTTCTGATTCATCATGTTCCAATGAATTCGAGGATTCATCAGACAGTGCTTTGCAACTTCTTCTTGATTTCCCTATAAGCAACGATGATATGAGTTTTTTGGAAGAACACATCGATGATTATATCGACTCTCCTGCCGCTGACTCCATTGTTTGCCCTCTCTGAATCATCGTCCAAAGGTTTAAACTTTTTTTTTTGGGTTCTGTAATCGGAATTATTTGGTGATTTGAATGTTAAGACGATGGAGTAGAGACATAAATATATGTATGTATGTAAATCAAGTTTAGTTAGCCATCTTGGTAGATTTGTAGAAGAGTTAATGATTGCTCTTCGATTCTTGTTGTAGTTCTCAGAAATCCAGACCAAGCTAATTAAGTTGTGTTACGTGAAGGATTCCTTCCATCTAACCAAATCCGGATTATAAAAACTGGAAATTTATGGTGAATTATATTAAGAATTTATGGTGAATTATATTAAGATTTGGAAAAAACGGATCTAAAGATTGAAACAAATATGTGAATTTATGATATATAGATTATAAAATTTGATGCCGATGGACGTATAAAAAAACTGATATTTTCTCAGAAAGTTTTTGTGAATGTCTGTTATAAAAATGAGTTTGTTATAAAAGTGGATATACTGTTTAGAAACCAAATGAATCTTGTTTATATATTCACGTGAACCATAAACTATAAAACATGTCTGATTAATTTTTTATTTTCAATTGTATCGTTTAATTTTAACCATCATGAAATATAAACGTTACTATCAAAATTCTCTGTTATATATAATCCTTCTCATCCAATTTAATACCAAAGTCTAATCAATTAAACTTAAATCCGATGACATTTAATCTAGACTAAACCGAATGACATCAGTTATTCCCAAATTATTTACATATATTGGTCCACAAATATAAAAATTAAATAAAAATCGTATATTACAAAGATAAAAACAAATTTCCACGAAGAATAATAATATACAAACAAAGTTTCCATCAAAGCTTATGAAGATGGAGTGGAGTTTGATGATGCAAATGGATTAGAAACATCCACAGGTGGCCTTAGGGATGTTACCGGTGGCTCTGAATTTGGCAGCCATTTCTTCTGCCTTAAGCATTTCTTCTCCACGTTTAGCTTCCACCATTGCCCTTTTCTCCTCTGCTTCCTTATGGATCGCTGCTATTTTGTTCTTCATTTTCTCCCCATACTCTGCTTTCTTCTTCTCCAATTCTTCCTGCATTTCTCACTATGTCTCAATCATCACGCTTTCTTCCAACGCAAGAAACACAATCTTTTACCTCAATCTTCTTCAGTTCCGCTTCAATGGCTGCTTTTTTGCTGTTTTCCCATGCAAGAACAGTCGACAAATTCTTCTGAGCCCTGTCCATAATCCAAACATACCCTTAAAATCATTCCCATGCCATGGTTTCATGGAGGAGAGTGTCAAATATGGGTTGGACCTAACTAATCCCAAAAGCTAGTTAAAGAGTTTGAGGTTGTCCAATATTATATATATGAGTTCCAAAATTCATGTCCTAATCGATGTGGGACAACTTATCATATAATTTCACGCCCAGACTCAATCCTGGAACGTGGACATCGTAATCGGGAGCCCAACATCGGTATATTCAAATCGGAACGAACCGAACTCTGATACTATATCAAATATGGTTGGACCTAACTAATACCAAAAGCTAACTCAAGAGTTTAGGGTTACCCAATACTATATATATGAGTTCCAAAGTTCATGTCCTAAACGATGTGGGACAATTTATCATAATACTCCCCTTCACAACCAAACTCGATCCTGGAGCATGAACATCGCAATCGGAGGCCCTAACATCGGTATATTCAGATCGGGACGAAACAGATTCTGATACCATGTCGAATATGAGTTACGTCTAACTAATCTCAAAAGCTAGCTCAAGAGTTTACTGTTGACCAACTTATCCTATCAAATGTTCATGCCATGGTTTCATTGAGGAGAGAGAAGATCTTTACTTGTTTTCAGCCTTAGCCTTCTGACTATCTTCCCATGCCTTGATGAATGATAGTTTCTTCTCCTTCTCCAAATCAGCTAAAGCAACATCTGACGAAACAACACACCATACCATACCATGTTTTAATCATATGAACTACTAAGTAACTTAATGTTTGGAATTCAGTAACGTGTTGTTTAGGTTACCTCTGTCTATTGAGCCACCTGACGAACTTTTCTTCGCTTCTGTCTCTGCCGGTTCTGTAATACACCTCACGTTTCAGTATAGCACACACACCATAAACAGGTTCATGCACACAGATAAGTGTCTCCAATTCGTATTATCGGATCGATCCGAATCATTTGGAATATGAATTAATCATATATGGATTCAAATTTCTTTCGTTTAAAATATGGATTATCCTAAAAGTTTACATGGTTCAAATTTGAAAACCGGTTTAGATTCATATTGGTTTGGATAAAAACCAATTAAAAAACTATAATTATTAATAAATCTTAATAGTTTTTATACATTTTTTATAAAAATATATATTTATATTATATATAATATTTTTATTTTTATTTTATATTAAAAATGAATTAAAAAACACCATAAAACCAAAAATAAATTAAATTTTAAAACTTGAATTAACTGAAAAATCCAATCATTCAAATTTAATTGAATTTATTTCGTATTCAATTTTTCAAGAATTAAATAAATCGAATCAATATTGAAAACATTCGTATTTAAATTCTCAGAAGATGAGAAATCTAAACTGAAACCGGTTAGACACCCTAGACACACATACCTCAATCAACCAATTAATTATATGTAATAAAAAGTTAAATTTATGGATCATAATATATAATTAGACGATATTAAATATTAATAATCTTATTCAGGACCACACGGATAATCCTTAAGGAAAGATAAAGAAAGACGGCTACTTTTTTTTTCCACCCCGGACAACAGCTGTGTACAATAAGAAAAGCATGATCCATTTATTTAAATAATCATAAATTAATACTTTAATCAAACTTTCTTTCTTAATCTCTTACAAGAAAAAAAGGTCATCTCTCGATTATTCTGGACAGCTATACGATTGATTACAACTCCTAACTACTTCTAGATTTCTCTCAGATCATGCTGATACATATTATTATCTAAAGAGGCCTTGAAATCCATCTTGATATTCAATTATTTTTAGATTGTTCGAAAAAACATATAATTAAGTTATTGAATTCAAAGTTCTTAGACGAAAAAATTGTTCATAACAGTCATATTATGATTAATAGCAAGTGACGAACCATAAAATGTTATAAAATTTTCCGATTTCGTAACAGTTTGATTCCTACGAACAAAAATGAATCTCAATCCCAGAAACCAATCCACGGTAGCTCTAAAACAAATTTCAATCCAAGCAAGCAAAAATTCACAGATATACGTGTATGTGTGTATACTTATATATATATAGAGAGAGAGAGAGAGCATACTGTCGATAACGACGAGGGCTTTTGAGTCGTCGGATTTCTGAATCTTCTCCTCCGCAACATCCGCCGGAGCTGAAGCCGGAGGCGATTCTGCTTTCTTCTGCTGCTCCTCCGCCATTGCCTCTCGACCAAAGAACAAACCAAAATTTCCTCTCTTTCCCCACAATAACAAAAATAGACAACCTAAAAATAGAATTGGATAAACTATCTTATATACTCTGATACGGTGCAGCGTGATTCCCGCGTACAATAGTGTGTGAGCAGCTCGTATCTTCAGCCATTGATCCTCCGTGCCATATGATCCTATGGTTGTAAAATCGACTTGCTAGTGTGGATTAGCGTAAGCCGCGATGCATGTGATTGAGATTCTCGTGCCGACAGGTAAAGCGGTTAATTAGTGCCACGTAAGCAGAGTAGAAAAACATTGAAATACTTTTTTTGTATTAGAAAATAAATCTGAGGAGTTATACGTGGAGCTTTTGCAAATGGACACGCTGGATACAGATATACGGACTGGTCGCTTTCCTCACGCGCTCATCTAACGCGTGGAGGTGATGCCTTCTGTCCGTTTCGATTAGACCGTTTAATTAATTAAATCATGTTGTCTACTTATTTATGCCCCTTCGCGATGGAGAGCGTGAAGTGACGCCATATAATGGAGGCGCGTGCGGAAAATAAAGGGACAACGGTTTGGTCTTTGGGCATGTGAGATATGGGACCCACCTTATTACAATATGATTGGTCGTCTCGCTGGCAGTATTAAGTGAGATTTTCTCCGATTTTTATTAATTTTATAATATAATTATACAATGTGCTGGGCCTAGTCGATGGGTTCTTAATTTTAATTTGATATTTCTTATTTCTCTTCTCGGACCATTCAAATGAAAACCCAATCCACTAAATGCGATGCATCTAATTGCGTGATAATAAAATATGCGATTAGCAAAAATTGCAAGTTGTTAAATTTTAAAAGATTCATCGTCAAATTACACCTTTTGTTTATTTAACTATAATTAGAGATGTCAAATTGGGTTGGGTTTAGTGGATTAATCCAACCCATTTAAAATATAAACGGATTCTTTATAAATGGGTCTAAATTTATATGGATTTAATTGATTTAAAATCCATTTACATTCATTTTAATGGGTTTTACCCATTTAGCCTATTAAACTCGTTTATCTTTCACTTCAAATTCAATATCATTCCGAATATCCGATTTTGATCTCTATTTTACTTGATTTATCTAAATTTTAACCCGATTCACCTAATTTCAACGAATTTCAAATCGTCACTCAATTTTAACTCGATTTCACCCAATTTTAATTCGATTTCACCTAATTTTAACTCAATTTCACCGAATCTCAACCTAATTTTAACCTGATTTCACCCAATTTTAGCACGATTTCACCGATTTTTAACCCGATTTCACCCAATTTTAACTCGATATTATCCAATTTCACCGGATTTCAAATTTATTTCAACCAATTTAACCCGATTTTACTCGATTTCATCACATTTCACTGAATTTCAACTTGATTTCATCCAATTTTGACTTAATTTCACCCAATTTTGACTCGATTTCATCCAATTTCACCGGATTTCAAATTTATTTCAACCAATTTAACC
>CM071861.1:38497970-38510291 GCA_036759665.1 Gynandropsis gynandra
ATATGGGCTTAATGGGTTTAAAACCCATTTACATTCATTTTAATGGGTTTTACCCATTTAGCCTATTAAACTCGTTTATCTTTCACTTCAAATTCAATATCATTCCGAATATCCGATTTTGATCTCTATTTTACTTTATTTATCTAAATTTTAACCCGATTCACCTAATTTCAACGAATTTCAAATCGTCACTCAATTTTAACTCGATTTCACCCAATTTTAATTCGATTTCACCTAATTTTAACTCAATTTCACCGAATCTCAACCTAATTTTAACCTGATTTCACCCAATTTTAGCACGATTTCACCGATTTTTAACCCGATTTCACCCAATTTTAACTCGATATTATCCAATTTCACCGGATTTCAAATTTATTTCAACCAATTTAACTCGATTTTACTCGATTTCATCACATTTCACTGAATTTCAACTTGATTTCATCCAATTTTGACTTAATTTCACCCAATTTTGACTCGATTTCATCCAATTTCACCGGATTTCAAATTTATTTCAACCAATTTAACCTGATTTTACTCGATTTCTTCACATTTCACTGAATTTCAACCTGATTTCATCTAATTTTGACTCAATTTCACCCAATTTTAACTCGATTTCATCCAATTTCACCGGATTTCAAATTTATTTCACATAATTTAACCCGATTTTAACTCGATTTCATCACATTTCACCGAATTTCAACCTGATTTCATCCAATTTTGACTCAATTTCACCCAATTTTAACTTGATTTCATCCAATTTCACCGGGTTTCAAATTTATTTCATCCAATTTTAACCCGATTTTAACTCGATTTTTTCACATTTTACCGAACTTCAACCTGATTTCATCCAATTTTGACTCAATTTCACCCAATTTTAACTTGATTTCATCCAATTTCACCGGGTTTCAAATTTATTTCATCCAATTTTAACCCGATTTTAACTCGATTTTTTCACATTTTACCGAACTTCAACCTGATTTCATCCAATTTTGACTCAATTTCATCCAATTTTAACTTGATTTCATCCAATTTCACCGGATTTCAAATTTATTTCACCCAATTTTAACCTGATTTTAACTCGACTTCATCACATTTCATCGAATTTCAACTTGATTTTATCCAATTTTGAATCCATTCCATCCAATTTCACCCAATTCTAACTCAATTTCATCCAATTTTATTTAGTTGAAATTCAATGACACTCGGTGAAATCGAGCTAAAATACGATGACAACGAGTGAAATCGAGTTAAAATTTGGTGAAATCAGGTTAAATTGTGTGAAATCGAGTTAGAATTTGGTGAAATTGGATTAAAATTTGATGAAACCAAGTCAAAATTGGATGAATTAGGTTGAAATTCGGTGAAATCAAGTTAAAATTCGGAAAAATTGGGTGAAATCGAGTTAAATCACGTTAAAATTTTGTGAAGTTATATGAAATCAAATTAAAAGGGGGTGAAATCGGTTTCATAAAAAATTATTCGTTTGAATATTGAAACATCAATTATAATATCTATTATATATAAGTATATATTACAAATATTAAATGATAAAAATATATATACAAATAATATCTATTATATATAAGTATATATCATAAATGTTAAATGATAAAAATATATATACAAAGTCTTAATTATATGAATAAACCCGTTTAACCGTTTAACCCATTTAACTCGTTTAACCTGACCTATATAACTCGTTACTAAATGGGTTGGGTTGAACCCAACCCAATTATACTATAAAACCCATTTAATTTTAATGAATTGGTTATAACCCAATCCATTGACATCTCTGACTATAATTAGTACAGATATAGGATTGTTTATTAATATAATAGGCATATATTAATGGCATCCCACCCATTTCCATCAATAGTCTTATTGATTCCATGCTTTTAGTTAGTGTCAAAGTTTATAATTATCAAACGCACAAACTTTATCGTAAAAGATAAAACCATTCATCACATTCACATATTACAAAATAGTATATATATGTATATTATTAATTACGAAATCTTAAAAAATCCCTTGATGACAAAAATGGATTTATTCAAACCATACCATATCATATTTTGAAATTTGAATTGAATATTATATATAAGGATGAATCCTGATATATAAATGAACAGAATATATTACATTTTAGAAGAAGAAAAAAATTGAAAATTGAATACTAGTGATGAATAAATAGGGTAAAACTAAGATAATAGATTATTTATATCTAAAATATCGGCATTCTAATGTATAATACATTTATATTTTTATAGTAAAAAAATAATTATTTTCAAATTATCGATGTAGTCATTAAAGCCATTTATTTACTCCGACAAGTCACACTCGTTTAGGTCGCCAAGGACTTGAGCAGAAGTTCGATGTAATAAGCAGGGTTTGGCAGCCATGGTTTAAGACAATTATTTGACTTTAAAGTCCAAATAATTAAGAAATATCTATAAGAGGTGGAAAAGTATTTAACTCCAGTTGCCGAATTTAATATGAGATTTTCCTGTTATTGTCTATGTTTTGTCTCGATAGAGATGTTATGGAATAAATTTTTTTATATACCCAAACTATTTTGAGAAATTGTAATAATTGTGGCTCAATAATTGTAATTATAGGTTTGAGAAATTCATCAAATCGTTACTATGACACTCTTAATTGTCTTCCTTGTTATGTTTCTAATTTTTTTAGATACAATTATATATATATATATATACGTATGTATATATATATAGATGGATATATAGAGAACGATTGACCTCGCCCAAGGGAATGGGAGAGAAGTCTTTGATGGAAATGTGCCCAAATTTTCAGTCCTCATGATTTATTGATTTCCTTAATAATAATAATACAATTCACTTATTCCATTCTGTAGTAAATTCTACCATGTAGAAAAGGTTATTAATTTACGTAAAAGTAAAAGAGATTAGATGAAAAATATGCAAGAATATTATGATATATATAATATGGTTTGAAATTACCATAGCCTAAGTTTTGAAACCGAATAAATATATAGGAAATCAAGAAGAAAACAACTTATAATGAGATTATCAACGAAACCAAATCACTGATAACTGATATAATTACGTGAAAATCGACAAAAGGGTTAAAGACAATTCTATGTTTAAAACAATGAAAAGTAAGAACTTTATCTAATTCTTTTTATTTTCCTTTTAAATTACGTTGAAAATGGAAAACAAAAACCAAACGCATAGGGGAGGAGCATGGAAATTGCAAAGAGTGGTGAAAGCATTATATATTATGTGGTAGAAAGGTCATTAGGAATAAGAAACGTGAACCAATCCTCGTGGAAAACCATATCCAATGACCTTATCGGTTATACTTCGTTTTCATCTATTCTTCCAATGTTCTTCTTCCCTACTAATGGATTCCTATATATATATATATATATATATATGTATGTATGTATACGTCAAATATACATGTTAAGATTACTTCTTGTGCAGCTACAAGATGAAGTGGAACGATCATTATACGAACCGACGTTCCGTTTACAAAACTACTTCGCAAAGAGGAAAGAGCATCGCCAAGGCTACCGTTTTCGCTATCTCATTCTTGTTCATATTCATCGGTCTATTGGACTTCTTGGGTTGCCTTGATTTCGTAAGTATATATATAATATATATATATATATATACCCACAAACGAAATCCGAGTTTTTTTTTATTTTGTTGACATGTATTATCCTCTTTTCAGACTACTTTTGCAGGTTTTACGCAAATAAACACCAGAAAAACAACAAGCACAAAGCGAGAATTCCCTTATAGATGCGACGTCGTGGAGAACCAAACACGGTATATTCCCTTGTCCGAACATCGTAACTGGAAAACCGATCAAAGCCGTCGATCAAATGCCATGTGTCCATCCTACTTCCGTTGGATCCACGAGGATTTACGGCCGTGGAAAGAAACCGGAATCAGCAGAGACATGATCGAACGGGCAAAAAAGACTGCGCATCTCAGGGTAGTGATCCTCAACGGTAAGGTGTACGTTAACAAGTACAGAAAAGCCATTCAGAGCAGAGACATGTTTACGTTATGGGGAATACTACAGCTGCTACGGTGGTACCCCCGAAGATTACCAGATCTCGAACTCATGTTTGACTGCAACGACCGCCCCACCGTCCGTTCTAAAGACTTCATGGGTCAACACGTGGGCCCACCTCCTCTGTTCCGATACTGCTCCGACGATGCGAGCTTGGACATCGTCTTCCCGGATTGGTCTTTCTGGGGATGGTAAGTCAAAACTCACGGTGTTGTTCTCTCTGCTTTTAATGGGCCCTTATTTGGCCTGTACAAGTAAGTAAAAGGGTTTTTTTAATGGGCCCTTATTGGGCCTGAACAAGTAAGTAAAAGGGCTTTTTTAAATGGGCCTAGGGCCGAGGTGAATATAAAGCCGTGGTGGAAGTCTCTGGAAGGGATAAAAGAAGGGAACAAGATGAGACGGTGGGAAGATAGAATACCTTACGCGTATTGGAAGGGGAACCCTAATGTGGACCCCACTCGAAGAGATCTTCTTAGGTGCAATGTCTCGGAGAGGGAGGATTGGAATACCCGTCTCTATATTCAGGTGCGCATTTTAATATATATATATATATTATAGAAAATTATGTAATTAATGAATGTATAATTTTGGAAAGGATTGGGAAAGAGAAAGCAAAGAAGGGTTCAAGAATTCAAACGTAGAGAAACAGTGTAGCCATAAGTACAAGATATATATAGAAGGATGGGCATGGTCAGTGAGTGAGAAGTACATAATGGCATGTGATTCCATGACGTTATACGTTAAGCCTCGGTTTTATGATTTCTACGTAAGAGGAATGATGCCATTGAAGCACTATTGGCCCATCAGAGATAACTCTAAATGCACCTCTCTCAAATTCGCTGTTCATTGGGGCAATACCCATGTCGATAAGGTCTGTCTTTCTTTAAACCCTTTACTAATCACTAATCCATCACGTTGAAAATCTCACGTGGGTTTAGGGTTTTCTTGTAGGCGCGTGAGATAGCCGAGGCAGGGAGTAGATTCATGCAGGAGGATGTCAAAATGGAGTATGTATATGATTACATGTTTCATTTGTTAAAGGAGTACGCCAAGCTGTTGAAGTTCAAACCCGAGATTCCAAGTGGAGCGACGGAGATTACGCCGGAAACTATGGGATGTCCGATGACGGGACGGTGGAGGGAATTCATGGTGGAATCAATGGTGATGTCTCCGAGTGAAAGTTCTCCTTGTGTTATGCCTCCTCCTTTCGACCCTCTCGATCTGAAAGATGTTCTACAGTCAAAGACTAACATGACTCGACAAGTTGAAGTTTGGGAGGATGAATATTGGCGTGATATCAACAAGAAAGCTTGATTCAATTTATATTTTTTTTTCCAAATAGATAAAAAAGAATGAATTCTCAAATTCCAACGCAAGAAATTACCAAAGAAGAACACTGTTCTATAGAGTGAATGAAAGAATCCTGGAATTATCACAAGTGAAGTACACGCTGGATTCAAAATCACTAGTCTTTCTAAGGTTTTCAACAGTCTCATGGTTAGCTTTTCGTCTGTTTGTTATTCATCCACGCATTAGATCGATGTCCATATGGGCATGACGCATATCCATGGGACGTGAGCCTGTCGACCAAATGCTGACAGACGTCGGAATCATGTTTTGGTTCAACTGAGGTACGGGTGAGACTGTGTTATTGTTATCAAGCCCTTGATCATCAGTGTCTTGAACAACCTCAGAAGCTTCTTCTTCTCGTTTCTTGTTCTTCACCTTTGGAGTCGCCCATATGAAGCTTCCCACGATAACCTAAGAGGCCGACAACAAGCATAAAGTTCTCAGCTTTATCGAAAGATCGGTGTACAATCGATTCAAACGAAAAAAAAGAAACACCTGAACGATACTGGCTGCTATTAATGGCCCTCCGATTCCACCGCCAATGACTCGTCCATCAGGACTAGCGAGAGAGACCGAAAGATTGGCGGCACGATTCTGGTAACTTCCATCATTAGTGATGTAAGATGCAGAGAGAGAGAGGATTTCAAATCGGCCCTGAAGATCCAAAAGTGTGAATAAGATAAAGACAGTAAAGCATGTTTTTAAGGGATACGATGAAAGAAACTATATCGACCTCGTATGTAATGGAACCCGGGGAAGATGATGATTGATGAAGAGTTGCAGTACAAACGGCGCCACTCGCAGATAAGATGCAAATGGCTCTGGGACCTTGCTGGGAGAAAGCTGTCACCTTTGCTGCAATGTCCTATTAACAACACAGAGCAAGACTTCATCAAACAATGGAATCTTCCATAGAGAAATCTACAGATTGTGTTCAGAAGAAAGCCTACTTCGCCTATGGAAACCGTGATGACGTGCGGCGTGAAGCTCATTCCTGAAGACGAAGGCATCAATTCACCTAAAATAAACCCAACCAGACACATTTCAGATGTAACATTGAGGAATTCAGACATGAACAGGCTTACAAGTCTGTAGATTTTGCCACATGAATTATGATATCAAGTTCTGTCTTTGGATCATATGAACTGCAATATCTTTCTGAAAAACAGTAGTAAGTGTATTTAAAGAGAATAATTAGCTAAAAAAAAACTCCGTCACAACACCAAGGAATAAACTATTATATTTCAAATTGATAGTCAGCATTAAAAAATTCCGTCGCTTTTTTGGTAAATCCACCAATGTCAAGCCGTAAAAGCAATAAATTAAGATTAAATATTAGATAAAACATCGATAAGCTCATGGTTTTCTGCCATTTTTACCGGCGCTACGTGTAAACATATGCATAAGTGATACACATACGAGGCAAATTAGACGAAAAGGTGCAAATGAAGAGAGCCTTACCAATGGAAGCTAATCGTTGTTTGCGGCCAGAGCCCGGAGGCCGTCCACGGCCGCGTTTGTTAGGGTTAGGGGTCATCGTTGACACAGAGGGAGACAATGCCAACGACACAGAGCCGTCTTGTCCGTATTTCCTCGGCCGCCCTCTCTTTCGCTTCACGGGCGTGTCGCTCGCCGGCGGAGCAACAACATTCACGCCGATGTGGGGCGGAACCGCCGCCGCAGACGACGGAACCCCCGCCGGAGAATGCTCAACGGACAAGGGCGAAGACCCAAACCCAGCGGAGCCTCCAGGGTTTGACCCAAACGGAGAGTTTGAATTGGACAAAGGGTGAACACCTTGTGATCCGTGGAACGCCGGTTGCGTCGGAGGACCCGATCCGGATATTCCTCTCTGGATATAGTAAGAACCCGACCCGGATAACGCCATTGCTTCTCTTCTGTCCATGCATTAACACCTAAAGGACCGAACTTTATTCCGGTGAGATGCAATTCTCTGAACCCTAAAAGGTTCGAACTTTGTGGCTCAGGATATAAAGTGAAGAGAGAAGTAAGTTTTTTTTTAAAAGATAAATGGATAAGAAGTAAAAGGAATCAAAGGTGGAGAGTTTAAAAGTTATAAGCTTGAGGGAAAAGACATGCAAAGCTAAATTTCCCAGCTTACCCAACACAAACTTTCACCAACTGGTTATATAGCTTCAAAACCAAGTATCTTCAACAACCCAAAATGGATTATTTAGAGCCCTATCAAAAGACAAAAGCTTCAACCCAACATCCAAACAAAATGGTGAAGAAGAGAGAGAGAGAGAGAGAGAGAGAGAGAGAGAGAGAGAGAAGAAGCCAGGAGATGAACAGAGTGATTATTAGGAAGAAAAGATTGTGTTAATGGTTAAGAGATTAAGGGAAAAATCAAAAGGAGAGTACTTTGTTTACTTAACAACGCTCGATTCTCTCACTCTCTCTCTCTCTCCCATAAGTAAGATTTCTCCTCCATCAACAATGGCAGTTTCTGGTTTGATTTAGGGTTATCGCTATTTTTCTGTTGTGTATTCTCTCTCTTTCACCTGCGTTTTGATGTTGCTTTTTCCTTATGAGTGACAGAGGGAGACAGAAACAAACAAAAAATCCCCAACAGACTCCGAAGAAAAGCATTTACTGTGGATAACAATGGGATTTTTTTTTCTCGAAAAAATTCAAAAACGAGATAAATAAATGTCTGACTTTTTGACTGTTGATAATATGGACTTTTTAGCAACTAGGCAACTGGAGCTAACACCACACTCATGGCGAGGCGCGTGAGTCAAACGAATCATGTACAGTGTTTGCAGAAAATGATGATCCTTAATCAATCCGACAAGACAAGAAATATCTCTGAAACTGATACAAACACTTGATGGTTTAAACTGATAACCATACATCCTTCACGTATGATCTCCTTAATGTGAATGAGATTGAAAAGAAGCAGGCTTCATAGAGAGTAACCTACACGCGCTATGGAGAGAGAGATAGAGAGAGAGTACTGAGGCGATCTGGCCGAGCTCCCACTGGCTTCCACTGTAGACCCATTTGACGAGAGGCTGAGTATCTCAAGAGGACCCAGTGATGACAAACTGTCCCAAGCCAAGCTTGAGACATGCTGTGCTGTTCACAAATTCTCAATAAATTCAAACCATAACGTTGCATAAATGTGTGAATCTGAATTAAAAGTTGCATTAATTAGATAAGGGGATGTAATGTTAAAAGCCATGTTTAATGGATCATTAATAAACTGACAAGAACTGTTCTGCTTACCTACTTCTTTAATCTTTCCAAAAAAAACCAACTTTTGGATAGATAGAACATCCCAAGGAAGCGATTCATAGCTGATGTGATTATCCAGCTTCAGATCCTAAGTGATCAGATAAGATTAGACCAAAAAATGTGAATCTAAGTGTAGATTCAACCCAACACATGGAAGGACACAATCATAGTGCAAAGGTAACAAAGGCTTCAACTTGATTGCTTCAGTGTAATGAAGATCTGGTTCGACCATAGTTACAGTTGGAAAGAAAAGGCACTTTCTCATTTGTCCAGCTCCATTGCCTGTGCGGCTTTGGCTTAGCCATTGCCAACTGAAAAGCCATTAGGACCTGTGCTTTTCTTCTTTTGACCACCATCAACCTTGTTAACAAAACAATCAAAACCACAGATCAATAACCATTCTGATGTCGGTTCAAGTGGGAGTAAACTTCAGGAAGAATCAATAATTGGATGTTCTATTAAGAACTCCAAACTCCATAGCAGAAAAGGGAGAAATCCTTACAGAAATCCTCTGAAAGCCACCCAGATCAACTAATTTGAAGCAATGTCACTCAAGAAGATCATTCCAAAATTAAAGGGTTAATAATTAATTTATTTTACAGTTATTCACCCAATTCCCAAAGAACAACCCTGACCACCAAATCAACTGCCGTTCCACATAATACACCAGTTTAACCCATCGAACAGACATTGAAGTAACTCAATTTTGATCCTAGTTATTCAACACACATAGGCCAAGACTTCAGAGACATAAAAAATGCTCACTTTCATGGTCTTCCTGTCCCGTTCCTCTTTCTCTTCTCGCCACCAAAACACGAATTGTTAAGAACCCTATACAAATCCGAATTCTGGAAATACCTCAATCCCACATAAACATACGTAAAGATTGAAAGTAACATACTTTTTAGATCGAAATCGTGTTGGCCAAGTTGTTCTTCTTCGACATTTTGGCCAAATTGAACAACTCGATCGCTGTCCAGGCACAAACCTTAAACCCTAGAACTCCAATCCCAGAATTCCCTGACCGCCGTTGCAAACGACACCGTTTTGAGTGGGTGTTTAAATGGGCCAACAATTAGGCCCAAATCCAGCATTTAAAGGCCCAAGTATTGGCTAAGAATTAAAAACGCTGTCGTTTAGAGGACAAAATAAAATAATCGGAGAACAACCGTTTCAACTACCTTTATATCACTTGCCTCCATTCCACTCTTCTGATATTTCGACCTCATGTGTCATTGACACTATTTCTTCTTCTTCTTCTCCTCCTCCTCCTTCAAACCCTAACCCTAAACTTTGACTTTCCCGGCAATGTCTCAATCCATGAATCTATCTCCTTCTTCCAACTTTCCCCACCGATCTATCCTCGAATTACGATTGCACCCTACATTTTCCGGCAAAGCCCGTTATCCATCATCTCTCAGGCCTTCCTGTGTCTCCTCCGATTCGGAATCCAGTGATCCAGCTCCTAAAACCTTAATTTCAAAGCTGATATCGCTTGTCAGAGCTGTCCCAGACTGGGCGGATGACATAAAGGAGCGGCGGATGAAGCAGAAGCGCTCTCTCTACACTCACGATAAGTGGGTCAAGCACAGAAGCTCCCTCCGACACGTGCGACACGTACTCTCGAGCCTGTCATCGCGCGTGATACTCTCTCTCATTCCCCCTGTTTTCTTCTTCACCACCTTCGCGATCGTGATCGCCGGCTACAACTCTGCCGTGGGTTTGCAATGGTTGCCCGGTTTCTTCCCAGTACTTCGAGCCTCTTCACTACCGTACGAGCTCACGGCACCGGCACTTGCGCTTCTGCTTGTGTTTCGTACGGAGGCTTCTTATTCGAGGTTCGAAGAAGGGAGGAAGGCATGGACGAAGTTAATCGCTGGAACCAATGATTTTGCGAGGCAGGTGATTTCTTCCGTCGATGGTTCCGATGATGAATCGGTCATCAAAGATATGCTTATACGGTACATTACGGCTTTCCCTATCGCGCTTAAGGTACATATTCCTCTGCTTAGTTGATTCTGTTTATGTCCATTTTATTTTCTTGATTTGAAGTGTTTGTATTCTGTGTTTGATCAAAATTTTCATGTGCAGTGTCATGTGATTTATGGTTCAGATATTGCTGGAGACCTCCATGATGTGCTTGAAGCTGATGACCTGTTATTGGTTCTACAATCAAAGCATCGTCCTCGTTGCCTCATCGAGTTCATTTCTCAGAGCCTTCAGTTGCTGAAATTAGAAGATTCGAAGAGAAACCTGCTGGTATCTTTCTTCATTGCTGGCTCTCCAATCTCTTCATTCTGAAATCCCATTTAACGAGGAATCAGTTCATATATGTAATTGAGATGCACGTAAGGTTCTGGTGAAATCTCATTTGTTGTCTTACATATGAACATGAGTTTTCACGGCTGCTTCCATCTCTTGCTGGATATTTTGGTCAGAGCAATTGACGCCAAATTGATTTTACTGTGTTGGGACAGGAATCAAAGATGCTGTATCTGCACGAAGGCATTGCTGTCTGTGAACAAATCATGGGCATCCCAATTCCACTTTCTTACACACGGCTAACATCAAGGTTCTTAGTCCTCTGGCATCTGACTCTTCCTATTATTCTTTGGGATGATTGCCACTGGATTGTTGTCCCAGCCACTTTCATTAGTGCGGCGTCTCTCTTCTGCATAGAAGAAGTATGTATGCCTCTTCCATAATACCCATCTGATAGAATTGCAAAAAATGCTCGAATGCTGAATCTTTGCTTGAACTTGTGCAGGTGGGCGTTCTTATAGAAGAGCCATTTCCTATGCTGGCCCTAGACGAACTATGTGATCTTGTGCGGAGTAATATTCAGGAAGCTGTTGCATCCGAGAAAGTCGTACGCCAACGACTCATTGCTATGAAAAAGCTCCATCAAATCAACCACTCGTCAAATGGCTGGCATAAATCTTGATTGCTCATTTTGATTGAGACAGGTCTGCTGCATCGTCAAAATGCAGTTCTCATATCTCCATTAGCTTAGGTTGGCTGATACGTACTGATATTGTACAGAACACCCTGTATATTGAATGTATATCTTATGTATATATAAAGTTTCTGCTTTGAATGAAGCGACTTTTTCGACGTTTCAAACCAAAGAAGAATCTGTTAAAGTCAAAGCCAATGGAGATGGTCGATAGGACGAGGATTTGTATTAAGCTAAAGCCAAAACCAAAGCCAAAACCAAAACCAGGGGGTGTTTAAGGTAAGAACGAAAATATAAGATCTCTTCGTAAAAGATCGATAGTATGAGGATCTATATACAAAATGTAGGGAAGGAAAGAAGAAAGAAAGAAGAAGAAAAATGGTGACTTATGATAAAACGGCGTAGTGTAAGTCATAACAAAGATAGGATCTTTCCCTTTTCCTTCAATAGGAGCATCAAGAGAACTCTCCCATGGAATTTGTTTCCTCGCAATCTCATGTAAGTTCTGTTCCCGTTAGAAACACTTTTCATCTTTATATATCTTAGAGCTAGATTCGTGTTCCCTGGGGAAATTATTTATCCAATGCAAGGATCTGAGATGCAATGTGATCTAGGGTTTCATTGGCATGTATTTTTTTTTTTGTTTTACCCACGTTTTAGACTTAGTTCGATCTTTTAGATTCGGTACCTCCGGT
>CM071861.1:38510325-38561560 GCA_036759665.1 Gynandropsis gynandra
TCTTTCAATAGCAAAACTCAGATTCTTTGTCAAAGTTTGGGAACGAATTTTCAATGTTTAGCCTTTAGAAATTCGAAAGGTTCAGGTAGCAACATGGATGTTTGCCATTTGAATTTGATCTTAGTTCGTTTTTCCCCTTTGAATGCTCTGTAACCTCAAGAAAGCATTGTCCTTGTTTAGCTTCAAAACTGTAATTCTTCTCTCAATATCCTTTTTTTTTTCAATGAATTGTGTAGACAATAATGTAATAGAAATCCGAACTTACTACATTCTAAGTCACTTGGATTCTAAGTAGTTTAGGAATGGCGATTTCTGAAAATATTATTGTTTCTTGCTGTGATCAGGCTTTGTATAATCCCGTTTAGGGGATGAATTCATGATGGAATGCATTGAACTGGAGACCAAATGTGTTGATCAGTCAGAAGAAAAACAAATGCCACTTATAAATGGAATTCCAGATGACATCTCTCTGTCCTGCTTGGCCAGAGTTCCTAGAGACTATCACTCCAAGCTGAAGTGTGTTTCCAGAAGATGGAGAGATTTAGTGTGTAGTGAAGAGTGGTCTGATTACCGTAAGAAGTTCTACTTGGCTGAATCTTGGATTTATGCTTTGTGTCGTGACAGATTCAGCCGTGTCTATTTGTATGCCCTAAACCCTAACTCATCAAGAAAATCATGGAGAAGAATTCACGAATATCCACCTTGCATCAGTAGGAGAGAAGGCATGGGTTTCACAGCATTGGGTAAGAGATTGTATGCGTTGGGTGGATGTGGTTGGTCAGAAGATGTTACTGATGAGGCTTACTGCTATGATGCTGCGACGAACACTTCGGTTCAAGTTCCACGACTTTCAACCAAAAGGTAAAAAGCTCATTCCCGTTCTTGGTAAGATCATTATCATTCTCAACTCATATAGTCATCTTTTATCTCCATGCTCATATTTCAGATGCTACTTTGCCTGTGAAGCGTTGGATGGAAAAATCTATGCAATTGGTGGGCTAGGACTGAAGCCGAGTGTTCCACAAACCTGGGATGTATACGAAGCTTCCACAAAGACCTGGAAATCTTGTTCCAACACAAATATCGTCCCTGAAATTGAAGACTCTTTTGTGATGGAGGGGAGAATTTACGTTCGTGGTGGTGGGTCTTCAACAATGTCAAGTATGCAAGCAGCGGTCTACGAACCATCAAGTGGTACGTGGCAACGGGTGGATGATGAGATGGCATCAGGCTGGCGAGGTCCAGCAGTTGTTGTGGGCAATGATCTCTATGTTTTGGATCAGAGTTTCGGAACTACACTAACAATGTGGTGTAAGAAAACAAGAAAATGGATTCGGCTTGGGAGGTTGGCGATGAGGCAACCATTCCGGCTTGTGGCCACCGGAAAAAACATATTTATGATCGATAAGGATTGTTACACGGTGGTGATTAACGTTGAGATTGCGAGGAAAATGGTGGATGGAGTAATGGTGTGTTGTTCCATACCAAAGATCTCAGAAAATGATATAGATGTCATCAGCTGTAAATGTATTGCCATTTAAGTCTCTCTCTTCAAAACCTAGTAGTTCTTGCATGTTGTCATTGCACATTGTAAATTACTATTATTATACATATAAACTGACGAGGGATTTAATGGAAGAATGATATCAAATCTGAAAGCATAGGAAATGCTAATATGGACAACAAGCTCAGACAGTCCATCCCAAGGATTTTGGGAACTTTGTCTATTCGTTTTGCCTAGTGACCAATTTACAGAAGGAAAAAGAAAGAGATTCTAAACTAGATTACCCTTTGACAAAAATCATGTGAACATGTCAAGAGGTTACACCTGTTGTGGATCCATTACAGCTTCACCTGTGGGACAAAACACAATTCAGATATTATGTCTTAAACATTGCAAAAAGATGTCAGATCCCAACAGGAGATGCACAAGGTCATCGATGGTGTTCATTTACCATGCATTTTCTTCACAATCCGCTCGAATTCCACCACGTTTTGTGCCTCCATGAGAGCTGGGCTTAGTCTACTACAGGCAAAAGATGACATATGCCTTCTGTCAGGATCATTCGGAAACTTAGCACTTTCCAATATCTTGATATAGCCGATTCTGTCATGGAAAGGTAGAGCGTTCTCACGAGCAATTGGTATATTAGCATCCCAAGCAGCGTTCATCACCTGAGAGTTGATATTCACGACCCTCTTATGCAAACTAGTTTGGTGATAAATCGCCTTAAAGGGTAAAGATGAAGGAAATCAAATCTTTACCTGGGTTCAGCACATGCATTTCTCCTGGGGCAAAATTCAAACTGACTCCGTGCTTCTCTAATACAGAAGTAACTGCAGCATAGCCGTCACGGTTGCAAGGGTTGTAATACCCAGCAGTTAGTTCAGCAGCGTGGCTCACTGTTCTGTACCACCAGTGGACGCCTGGGAGCTGTTCACCAATACAAATAATAGAAAACTATGGAGAATCAAACCACAAAAGAGATCCAAAATGAAATCTTAAAACCATGCTTATAAGTTTTCAAATCGCAGACATCTAATCACCTTTGCAGCAATGCAGGTACCTTCAAATGCTAATTTAGCAAGAGAAAGCACTCGATCAGCATGATCTATCAAAACCTGTGAATACCATTTGAGAAAGAACCTTCCATAGAAGCTATCGTAATCACCCCCATCACAGAAGAAACCAGTTTCATGTGGCTGGGAATTATAGGAACCAGCATTATCAGGCCCTCGAGCCCAAAACAGGTGACCTCTTGCTTCGGCAGCCTTCCTCAAGCTCTTTAAGAGATTCTTGTCGTAACACTGCAATAATAATGGAACAGTCATCATGTTGACATAGCTAAAGGAAATCTGAATCGTCTAAAGAATAGTAAATTGAATGGTGAAGAAAATACCTGAAATTCTCCAACGCCAGGATATCGCCACCCGTGCTTTATTGGACAAGAAGGATAGCGTAACTCTCCACAGGGGCCTAGTCCAATATCAATCATGGATATTATACCATCCTCAAAGAACTCTGCAAGTTCTATCCGAAAACTTCTCATGTAATCGAAGTATACCTATAACAAGTCCACCAAAATCAAAAAATGTTGCAGGACCGTAGCAATGAGATGAATAACTTGGGACTGGAAAAATTAGGCAGAAGAATAATTTTCTCTATAATAGTTTTGTCACTCTTATCAGCATGAAAAGTGTCTGGATAAGGTCAGATTTGAGCTTATCTATATGTAAGTGTGATTTTTTATCAATGTATTATATAAGATGATATATATAATGACATGCCTGCAGAGGATCATCAATCATAATTGCAAAGAAAGTGAACCAATTAAATCAACAAAGATTTATGTATGACTGCCAATATTAATTCAGATATACCTCGAGAGCAGTACGGCCTCTTAAAACCCGTTCCCTGTCAATACCCCAAGAAAGGCATTCCGGATTTCGTCTTCCCTCTCTGTCAGTGAAATATATGTCAGGATTGCTTCGGCCAATTTCTGCAACCCAATGAGGAAGTGGAATGCAAACATCATCACCAACGTTGCCTCCACATTCATGAAAGGACATCAGAACCTGAGTCAAATAAAAAACGGGAAAGATTGAGATACTTCTGGAGATTAGTAGCAAAAATATTTGAAGGCAATCCACTTTATGTCATGCAGCTAAAAGACAGACCTGTATCTTGAGGTTAAGATCTCGAACAATCTGAAAAAGCTGCCTATATCCACTCCAATTATACTCTTGAGGGGAATGTCCCTCCACTATTCCCCACCAGCAATCCACTTTAACCCCATCCACGTTGATTGATTTCAAAGTCCTCAGGTGCTTCAGCAATCCATCTCGATCAGCCAATTCACACTTCATATTGATAACGCCCAGCTGCCAAAAAAAAGGCGATTCATTTAATAAAACATAGGAATTTCAAAATACAGCCAGGTTAAGGATGAGATGCGCACTGGTAACATCATATAAACGGGAACATAGGGAGTTCCAGAAAAATCTTGCTCGGTCAGCTTTGTAGGTTTCTCAGACACCTACAACATAAGAAACACGAGAGCAAATAACATTAGATTTCGAGCATGCACACATATACACAAGCAAGCATAGGCAAAAAAAAGTTCTGAAATCTTCAGTAACCATCACGAGAAAAGCTACCGATTGAGATTACATATGCAATGCAAATGCACAAAAAAAATGGTGTACATGACAATACACTGCTATAAATAAAAGAAAAATCTTTTTTCCAGATAATAGTCAGTAGTCAGTCTCACTACCTGTTTGACATTGATAGCATCAACAGTAGCAGCATGAGGGAGAGCCTCGGTCTTATTTACACTGCCAACCATATCTGGAGGTTGAGTTCTACCAGTTGGGGATAGATCATAAGGTGATGAAGTAGGCATAAAAACACCTTTCATATGGCATGAATTGAACTCCACCGAGCTTCTGAAGCCAGACGATACTCCTCTAAGGGTGGGAGGTGAGGTCTGTTGCGATGCCATTTGGGAATATGACGTAGCAGCTGCTGTGGAAGAACCACCAGGTCTAGTCCCCTATAATGTTCAAGCCAGAATACCATAGTAGAACAGATGTAAGCTTTTTGAAAATGGATAAGTCAGAAGATATAATAACTCCAAGCAATCTTTAGCAACTGAAATTGCAAAAAATGTACAAAGAAAAATGCTGGATCTATAGCTTATGCAAACAAATGCATGAGGATTACGCAAAAAATCTGATACAACTCGAACTAACAAAAACAATATATGGCAAGGGAGAGATAAGTACCTGATTTTTGGAAGGAAAAGTGGTTCCATCAGGAAGAACAACCCATCCAGCTTCCCTGGCCAAAGCTGCAATAACATCATTAATATCAGCTCTGACCCTCAAATTATAATTTCCGTGCCTCCGCAGCCCTCCCAGGATTCTTGCCGTTATGGCTCTTCGATGGCGTTCTCTCAACTTTGTTCTCTCCTTCTCTTCAAGTGGTCTGCTTCTGCGACTTCCTCCTCCGCCAGGTGTGCTTACTTGATCTTGAAATGACTGTTGATGCATGAATTCGTTACTACTACTGCCTTGAATGGCATGCCGTCCTCTGTTCTGCTGATCCCCATCATCTTCTTCCTTCACATCCAAATCCATTTCCTCATCATCATCCTCTTCACTAGTTCCGATCAGTTTCTGCATATCCGTTGCCATTACTCCTCTTCTTAATCCTACCAATCGACCACTCACTCATCTACGTAGTTGTCTTTGTATAAACAGTCTCATCTCTAACTCCGTAGTTCAAATATTCCATGCGTCACAACCCTACTGAACAATGCAGCAAATCGTTCTCTGATTTGCCTTCCTGCCAGCTTACCGGTTACCCCGAAAATCGAGAGAACTTCAGTATTCAGTGAATTAATATCCCTAACGACCGCTACGAGTAAAAACAAAAGAATTGTTCATACAATCAGAGGATTCTTTATCAATCTTATCTAAAGACAAGCAATTGTACGCCTTTCTAACCAACCATCAAACTCAGCGCTCTTTCACGCAGATCGAGAACCTTATCAGATCATCTGCTTCGGCGAAGAGCACAAACCTCCTTACCGGATCACTGTCCCAAAACAGAAAATTCTCCGTCTTCTGGCTGAACCTTCTCAAACCCTAACGCGCTCCATCAATCGGAGCCGAATACCGGCGGTGATCTGCATAAATTCACCGGAGGCGGTACAGAAGAGACAAATTAGAAGACAGAGGGAGGAGAAGAAGAAGTCGATGAACTCCGGCGAGTGAAATGGCCGGAGAAGAGGCGCGTGAGGGAGCGTGCAGCGTGAGAAGGAAGACGAAGGTTCGCGCGTGTGGTGAATTAGGGCTCAAACGTGTCTGCGAGACAAGTGTGTGTGAAGCTAAGGCTTGACACGAACGAGGCGTGTGTGTTTGCGTGAACGGAGCAAAATGAGATAGGATCGGGTAAAACGTGTGAAGGAAGCACGTGCCTCCATCACGCCATTTCTATGAGAGACGAAGATACTCACGTGACCAACCTGACCCACCCGTATGTCTAATATAGTCATTGTCGCAGTAACGTTGTGGACTGCTTGCCGTTTCGATCTTTTCCATACGGACAGCATCCCGGGTCACTTTATTAAGTACACGTAAAAAAATGTTATAATTTGGACAAGGCATAAATAATCAAACATACTTGAATTACACATATTTTTATACACCTAACGCATAACGAGACGTGGAAGCCACGTCTTTCTCACTATCACATATATACATATATCACATTTTCGTTATTAAACATAATTATATTTAACAAATATCGAATTATTGAAGAGGTGGGACTCCATGCTATTTTGATTAATTTCCTTTCGGTTTCATATTAAGTATCATTTTTTGTCACGTTCATGATTAATCGTCGTATCTCAAGGAACATTAAGAGCCATTAAACACATAAAGACTTTGAACTCTTTGTGTGTTCGTCCTTCGGCCGTCGCCGAACTCGCCGGAGCGTGCATTTCACTGCCGAAGCAACCATCTTTACATTACGTTGCGATGGAGACAACGTTATCGAATCCAGAGGAAAACAAGTTAAACAACGACTCGGTCGATGAGAACGAGCTCCGGCTCTCGGTGACTCCGATGAGCTCCGTATCATCGCCGTACCGGAGAACTTATTCTGACATATCCGGATTCTCCAACCGTTTCGACGTCCAAAGCTTCTATAATCGGCCGCCGCCATCTACAACTAGCGTTAGTAACTGCGAAAATCTCGATGACGTTGAAACGAAACAGGAGGTGAACAATGTAGAGGACGATGATCAACACACCGAAGACACTTCTGCAGAAGAAGCAGGTAATCTTTATGTCTTGTTGTTTTCAGATGAAATTATAATCTTATGAACAGAATGATGATCGGATTTCCAAACGCAGAACTGGGAATGATGAAGGAAAGATTTGCAAAACTCTTGCTTGGAGAGGACATGTCAGGAAGTGGAAAAGGAGTTTGTACCGCTGTTACAGTCTCTAACGCCATCACCAATCTATATGGTTCGTCTGGACATAACACTTTAGACATGGCTATACAATTATATTGCTAAATGTGGCTGATTGGTGCTTGCAGCTACGGTTTTCGGACAGAGTTTAAGGTTGCAACCACTTAGTCCCGAGAAGAAGGCATTATGGAGACGAGAGATGCATTGTTTTATGTCCATATGTGATTATATTGTCGAAGTTATCCCTCGATCTAATGGAACTAACGTCGAGGTACAACAATTCTTCATTCGATTCACAACTATATCAAATATTGGTTTGGTTCTAACTAATTCTATAAGATTTAAGAGTTCATGTCTTAATCGATGTGAGACAACTCATCATAACACTACCCTTATTCTAAGGTTCGGTTTTGGAATCCAACATCAGTAAATTCAAATCAGAACGAATCAATGTTTGATACTATGTCAAATGTGGAATTGAGTCTAACTATCTCAAAGTTAGCTCAAGAGTTTAGGGTTAACAGTATATATGAGTCCAAAGTTAATCCAAAGTTCAAGAGTCTAATTCATCCTGATTTGAATATACCGTTATTGGGTCCATGTGATGTCGACGTGATATCCACGCTCCAAGACCGAATCTATGCGTGAGGGGATTGTTATGATAAATTGTCCGCTAGGACATAAACTTTAGACTCATCATATATATATATATGGTACTAGACAAGCTTTTTTTTTTTTTTTTGATTAGTCAGACCTAAATTTATCTTTAACTATATGTTCCATCGACATTGATTTCGTCCATTCTCAGATAACGGAAACCAAGCTAAGATCCGACATACTCATGAATCTTCCAGCGTTGAAAAAACTCGATAACATGCTTATGGTAAGTTCATATACACAATCTGTTGGTCTATACGAAACAATACATATCCTAACCTGAAATGGGATAAACATTAAATCTGGATTTAGGATATATTGGACAGTTTCACGGACAATGAATTTTGGTATGCGGAACGTGGGAGCACGTCAATGAGTTCGAGCAGTCGAGATTCTGGAACCTTTAGGAAAGTTGTGGTTCAACGAAAAGACGAAAAATGGTGGCTACCTGTACCATGCGTCCCAGTTGAAGGCTTATCAGAAGAATCAAGAAAAAAATTGCGTCACAAACGCGACTGTGCCAATCAAATCCATAAAGCTGCAATGGCCATCAATGACTCAACTCTTAACGATATGGACATTCCTGATTCCTATATCAACACTCTTCCAAAGGTATTAGAATAAATTGAAAACTTGTAGATAGACAACTAAATCAATTAATATTTTGAAAAGACCAAAATGCACAAAACAATATTAATTTTATTTATCAATCAATATGTTTAAGTATATTTGTTTGTTTTTACAAAGTTCTAAAGATTTTCGCAGATACTCCCCTGAGTTAGATGTAAATAAACGTTAAATTTTCTCCCACACTTTTTCACGATATCACACTAAATACATTTAAAACTCTATGAACTGCATTCACTCTATTTTTGGTACTCTTCGATACTCGCCCAGATCAATTAACTTCCTCTTTATCTCGAGTTAACTTATCTAACCCACCGATTTTCCAACCGCACATCCTTGTCGTTTTTTTCTTCAAACTTGAAGTTCTCTTTGTATAACAACCTGATTTTAAATAATTATATTCTAGGACCCTAATTTTTTGCATTAACATAGATGTAACTAGTGTCGGAGTTTCAATATTCATAAATGTTATGGTTGTGGTCAGAGTGGGAAAGCAAGTGTGGGAGACGCCATTTACAAGCAGTTGTGTACGGCTGAGAAGTTTTATCCGGACCAACTACTTGATACCCTGAAGATAACGTCGGAGCATGATGCTCTTGAGTTTGCAGACAAAGTGGAAGCCTCTCTTTGCACCTGGCGCCGCAAATCTGGTGCCTTGGCTCTTTCTATGAATGATTTCCCAGAAAACGAACGCAGTGACAAGAACCACGTCCTTGCCGCTCGAGCCAAGAGCCTTCTCTTCTGTCTCAAACAGAGGTATCCCGAGCTCTCACAGACATCATTGGACATCTGTAAGATCCAGTACAACCGAGTAAGTGCTGTTAAGTTCATCGGGGTTATTAGGCCATGTTCGTTCAAATTAAAGCATCATTGGTGTTTTTTGGTGTAGGATGTAGGAAAGGCGGTGTTGGAGAGTTATTCGAGGGTGCTTGAAGGCCTTGCATACAATGTTGTATCTTGGATTGAAGATGTTCTTTACGTTGACAGAACGGTCAGAAACAGAGATGACTAGAAAAACTTCAGACCAAGACATGTTTTTGCCTTATGTACAAACGCTATACGTATCTGGTTTTTGGTTCGCTTTGCTTATGCATTTATCGACATATGGTTGATGGGGATATGCAGATGCAATTTAGAATCAAGATGAGGGACTCATGGTTTCACCGGTGGAAATGCACAGTATTTGCGTTTGCGTTTGGAGGTATTTTTATCAGCGATCGGTGGCGTTTTGTTTTATTTTTTTTAACAGTGGAATCGTTGCGTTTGCGAGCGACTGCGACTAGAAACGAATGATAAAAAACTGTTGCGATTGCGTTTTGAACAAAATTACCAAAATAGATAATTATTAAGAGAATAATTTTTTGAATTTTTTTTTGTTTATTGTATATTTTTAATTATAATTTTCAAATATTTTAAATAAATTTAAAAATTAAAAAGATTATAAAAATATTTAAATATATATATGCATATATATATATACGATTAATATAAATTATAATAGAAAGAGATAAATTATAAACACGAGGGTATTTTGGTATTTTTATTCATAAATACGCCAAACCACAACCACAAAAATAACGCAACATCATTTCAGATTTTTAAAATTTGCATTTCGGTGCGTTTTCGGACGACTACGACTCCACCAATCGGAGTTAATGTCGTCTGGAATCGCCAAAAAACGGACTCATCACCGCGTTTGTGTTTAGCTGCGACTCCACCGCGTTTGTGTTACCGGTCCGGTCAGGGGCTGGTTGAAGGAAATTCTATTTCTGTCATTATTTTGATGATTGGCAGAGAGAGAAGAGAAACATGTTCATCTTATTCAAGGTCAAGCCTTCTTCTACTTCATCCTCATGGAATGGAACAACATAACATAACATAGTACTAAGTTTTTTACAACTGAACGCAAAACTCTCTTGGCTTCATACAGAAGCCAATGCAAAACAAAACACCGTATGAAATGAAAGAGACAAAAGAAACACTGTCCTCCTGGGTACTTTATCTCTGCACAAGAAGGGCAATAACAGGCATGCCCTTGTTATTCACCATTGAAATGGTACTGGTAGTAAAACTATACACAACACCATGAATTCCTTCTGGTAATGTGTCAGCATATTCAATCCCCTTGTGTTTACAGATTGATGCTGCTTTTATCTAGACAGCTTATGATCATCTCTTCCAATAACTCATCGAGGATTAGTTCCTCTGTTTCAGTACTGACACAGCCAATATCAAAACGAAGGTCCATCCATTTTGCAGTCCTGGTCATGTCTTTCTTCACTATCTGGTCCAGAGTATGAGGGAACGGTAAAGGTTGCAGATGCCAGTAAACCTCTTCTTCTACTACTTTCACAACATCATCCATGTCTGACAGAATCCATATTGTTGGTTTGACAAATGAAATCCAAGGGCCTGAACCGAATTCATCTCCACAAAACTGAATCAGAACTTCATTGATGCAGTCACATAGGAGCTTTTTATCATCACAGAGTTGGTTAGAACAAAAGTGTATGTCATTGATCAAATCTAGCTCAAGAAGCTGGTCTGTATGGAATGACTTAAGACAAAGCTTTTCCCAGTCAAAGCCCGAGGCTTTTATCACCGCTTTAACGTATGCAAGCGTCGAGTCCTTGTCATTTACACTAGTTTTGGCATCATTGTGTTGATCAGCTTTTGGAGAATCAGGTTCGTCAAATCTTATACACAGTGGTTGCATCCGTATTTCGCCTGTATATAAGCCAAGAAACATGGGTTCTGATGAAAGTATGAAAGGAATAGCACTGAGTTAATGTTTCAAGTTCCTCATATGCATACCTGAAAGAGACTTACTGCCTTTTGGGCTCATGTCATCATCAATAAATGGTGGCTCAAGCACAGATACAGGACTTAACTTTCCGGGGACATCAGTTGTACTTTCTTGGCATTCAGTCATTCTATCTGACGACGATGATTGCCCCTCGCCGAATGTTTCTTGGAACTGAATAAAGCATGATAAATGAGAGTCTTTTTCGAATAAACGGATGTAAAATGCGTCGTAAATGCAAGCTATTATACCTGTTTCAACGGTTTGTTGTCTTCATCTTTGTCGTGCCATTGCAATGCATCTTCATCAACACCTGTGGCATTTGGGAGAACGGTCGAGATACATGTTTCAGATAAAGGGTTCAGCACAGTCATAGTCTCAGCTTCCATTAGAATGCTTGAAACACCTGCAGAGTACTCATCAGTCCAGAATTCATGGCTTGGAAAAAAGAACAGATCAAACGATTACAGAAGAAAAATTCACCTCCGGTAAAGGATTCATCGTGTTTGACTGAGTCTTCATCAACCATATGATCCGAACCCATTTCAAGAGGCTCTGTGTAATAATCTGAACCACAAGGTTGAATCTTTGAGTTTTCAGACGTGTGGCTTAGAGGGCTAGGATGACTAACAAAACCATGAACTGAGGTCCTTCTAGGACTAGCTGCAGGTGAGGAGAATTGAGGAAGAGAAAGAATCTTTCCAAGGATTCTGGGTACTTCTTTACTTGGTAAATTCACATCAATATCTCCATTTGCTAGCATTTCAGATAAGTGTTTCTTGGCAGCTATATAAATACCAGACGTACTTTTCTTTGAATCTTTGCTTGTGTGGGCAGTATCCTTTATATCTGCATCAGTTTTCGAAGAGCCGTCTAATAATATTCCCTCGTTATCGAATTCTTTATCCGAAACAGTCCTCCCACTCGCACCATTTGCATTAACCTCTTCTTCCAGACAACAGTTTTGACTCACTGTCTCAGAAGCATCATCATGAGGACCATTGTATGGTTCCTTATTGACAGCAGATTTGAGTATTCTTTTGATAAAACTGATAAGAAATCGAGAAGAAACAAGTCTCCCATCCCTGGCCTGCTTGACTGTAGAATGAGCTGAGTTATTTGATCCAGGCTTTAAGATGACAATTGTTCTTGGACTTTGAGAAGTAGTACTGTTTTGATCTGAAGAACTTATCTCTAAAGATTTCCCCTTTCGGTTAAAGAATCTGCGTTTCTTCCGTTCTATGCCCGACTCTGATGCACCGCCAGCCTCTTCTTCTTCCATTCTTTGAGAACCTCCCACCAATGGCACAGTAGGTTCATGTGAAGTCTTCATGACTGATTCTTCCTTAGAACCCAAAACCTGAAATGCCCCCAGAAAGTTCTTACAGCTCTGAATCTCACCTTCCTTCTGAGCTATTAATCGCTTGATTAACTCGCTGAATTTCTCTTCACAATCATAATTCATCTCATTCTGATCATCTGAATCTTTCTCACCCTCAATTGGAACATTGATTTTGTTTCTCATCTTTCTATTTCCCTCCTTTGATCTACTAAATTCAGAATCAGACATTGTTTGTGTCTTCTTATCATACTCTGTGTCTATTTTGCCAGACATTTCTTCTTCAATGAGTGTCTTCACACTCATCGTACCTGTCTCTGATTTGATGAGCCTATCTTCATGTTCCTGAGACATGGTAGTCTGAATCAGTTTCTAGTTGAATCCTCGTACATCTTTTGCTGAGTTATGAGATACCAAAACTTACACGAAAATCCTGAGAATTCTCACAAGAACAACTCGGCTTCTCATGCTTAGCCCCAAAACTACAATTACCTGCACCGATTAGTCACCAAAAAGTTTCAAAGATGAGATCATACTTAATAAAGATACAATTTTTAGACAAATGGGTGAAATATAACCAGACCTGTTATTCGTTTACTTCCTCGTTTCTTGTCTGTTAACAGCTTCTGAGTAGATCCTCCATGCCGGAAATCAAACATGCTGATAAACACCCAGACACACCCTACCCGATCTATTCTTTCGTTTGCAAGATGTCTCCGACAATCTTTATCCATTTCATTCAGTGTTCTCTCTGGTTTTCCTCCTCTGTTTCACCACTAACCAACTGCAGATGAACAAAGAAACGCAAAACTTGAGTTCTATACTCAAAGCTGAAGTGGGTCTGAAGCAAAAGGATCATGTCGGAACCACCAACACTCAACACGAATCGACATCTCTTGGATTCATCAGTTTCATAGGCATTTGGTGTATATATTACAACTGAGACTTGTACTTACCTGATTCATGCAGGGTTTATGATACCCATTAGTCTAAAACACAATTACATTTGAGACAAACTTTAAATTCGATACCTTTCCTTTCGAGGCAAGTGAACTTTTTATCCCAACGAGAAAAAAAAAAGAAAAAGAAAAAGAAAAAGGAGCATAAAGATCATACCTTTAGGATCCGATCCGATACTTCCAAGGAGGGAAATCAACAATGCAGCTCTTAAAACGTCAACGAACTCATTCAACCACCATTGTTTTGCTGAAGAAATTGAAACTCTTTCTAATGGAAATCCTTTAAATTTGCTGGTTTTTCTCTGAATTTTGGGCAAAAATTACGGCTTTGATTCATCTGAAACTAAACTCACGAGGCCATTCGAGCTCGAAGCACGAGGGTAGATACTGAGGTAAAAGTGTCATATAGTAGACCCCTCTCACCCTAAAACCCTGAAATTTTAGGGAAAAAATAATCAGGTTGGGATTAAAAAAATCGACAATTGGCATCCAGAATTCAGAGTATAAGACAACAGAAACCCATAATATATATATATAAAGAAAAACAAAGAACGGATCAAGTTTAATGATTTATATATATCAGACAACAAAAGGAAGAAAAATAAAAAAAAAAGAAGTCAAGAGTTCTCTGTCTTGCAATTCCAAGCATCGAAATCCTCACCCATAACTGCTTGCCACAAATGTGCATATACATGCGTATCAGTGTCTCCACATAATTATGTGTGTATATATTATATATAGAGAGAGAGAGAGATAGAGAGAGAGAGAAAGTAAAATGAAATAAGGCGTGGGGATTTGGTGAAGTGTCTGCAGTTATGGTCCTCTTGATGGGAAAACAAGACAAGGAGATGAAGGTTAAGGAGTCGGAGTAAGTACCGTAGGTGACTGGTGTGTCGGGAGGGGTAAATTCGTAAATTATCTATGGATCCGGCTGAAAATAGAAAGTCAATATCAGCTTATTAAAAATATTATTTATATTTAGAGAGAGAAACAAATTGAGCGAGGAGAGAGAGAGCAGGTTAAATGTGGAAAAAATGGCATGCACTCGCTTCCAACGCGGACACGTCTCCACGCCCAACCAAACTATATATAAATCATATATATATCATATATATATATCATATAAATAAATATGCTATAATTGTCTGATAAAGCATGCAAACAGATCGGAAAAAGACGTAAATATAAACGTTAGTATATTATTTATGTATTATTACCGCGATCCAACACTCGTCGGTGCAAAACACAAATATATATATATATATATGAGGTTCACGTGAAAATCTTACATGTAAGTTCTCTATACAATATATTCAATATTTTTTTTCTTTTTAGCATACTGTGTATTTGTTTTATATATGTGAAAACTCGCATTATAAACTTTTATGTCCAATATATATTGAATTTCGAGGTTGATTAAGAGTGTAATAAACAAGGTTGGGCCAAAATATAAAGGTTCCACTAAAATTAATTATATGTTGAGTGCACACGTATATATCGTGTGTTTTAATCAATATTAACGAGTCAACCATAATCATTAAGCACATCATGCATGGCCCTCCTTATACCAATATATATTCTTTATGAATATTGGATTAATCATTTATGTATAATCAACTTCATAAATCGTAATAAATTTATATTTATTACGTATTAAACATATATATATATATATTTGTAATGAAATTAAAATAGCCGTGACAAGTAGATTCGGTGATAAATATAACTATGTTACGACATAATCAATAGTAAATTCGTTACAAAAAAATAGGCTTATACACAAATAACAAACTTTGGCTATAACACGAATTTCCTATAGTAATTTCCTCGTAATGCAAATTACTAACGTTTAACATAGAAAAGGATCAAACCTTTTTTATTATTATATAAAGATATGTATATATATAAAAAAATTAATGGGTAAAGATAATAATGGGAGGCAATATGAGGATGAAATTATTTCTCGTGACAACACTTGTCAAATACCATTTATGATATTTTGACACTTACTAAGATCCAACGATATCGACCCTTTATATTTTGGACCACCAACAACCCCATATAAATATTTATATATATGAACCTAGTGGTTATTATGTCCCATTGTACAAGTAATTAGTCCAATAAAACGAAATTATGCCTTTGTTTGGAAAACGATACATCGTGATCGAGATATTATATCATATCTCTCACCCGTTCATATAAATTGCACTTATTACGTGTCTCCAATTATATGTATATACATAAACCGATGTATGTATATATTTACGATGATAAAAAATAAATAAATCATGGGACGTGAAAATGATAAACGAATATATGTATATATATGTGTGTATATATTATGAAATCTATGTATAGAAGGAAAAAAACAGAGAGAAGGACGAGACGAAGGCATGAGGAGGAGCGGTCGTTTCCTTTGTCTCGGTGTCCAAAGGTGCGTGGTGACGTAAGGGAGTAGTTGGGCTTTTATGCATCACTTCAGACAATGGGCCCCACACTTTTCTTGGACCTGGGCCCACTATAACCCGACCCGGCTGTCCTCAAAATATATCAATTTAAATATTAAATTAATAAAATATAATAAAAGGATATTATAATAATCATTGAGATTTAAGACGAAATAGTCTGATGTTTGGATCGTATCCGAAAAGGGAACACAAAACGTCTTTGTTCTTTATGTTTTTATTTCTTTGGTAACATCGCCGAGAAGACTACTAAACTAATCCGACGTTACATTTCATCAGACTAATCACAATTATATTAATTAAACTAATCCACCTTTATTTTGTTTTAAGCATATATTATAACCATATTATGATAACGTAAAATTCAGAAACTTTAAATGCAAGTATCTGTTGAAATTATAACAGTTTAACATAAAACGCGAAAAATATTTATATTGTGATTTGCAATATAATTATTTACCTCATACTAATGATAGTATTCGTCGGTCCACGAAAACAAAAAACTTGGCAATTCTAAGGCCAACCAACAAGTTGATGTCATTTCGTTAATTATCAAACATAAATGTGACGTGTGACGTTTGAGACAAACTTAACTACATATTCCTCTATAGTTATGTAAATATCTATCCACAAATATTTAGTGTTATACATCATAAAAAAGTATATAAAACATAAATCGTATCGTATCAACTCGTCAAATTTTAAATAAATTTTAATTTAATATATTTATATTTTATATTATCTATATCGTTGGAGTATTTTTAATAATATTTTGACATATAAAAAATTATATACAATATTTATCTAATATAAAATCATATATATTTAAAACATTTTTAAATAATTTCAAAATATAAATACATATAAAAAATCCTCCCTTATTATTTATTTTCAAGTGGTTATTTAACCTAACAGTATACGAACAAAGATATATATATATATATATACCTACTTTCATTATTTTAAGTGGAAAAAAAAACATTTTTGTATTAAGCGAGATGGAAGAAGTGGGCAAAAGGCATTTTTAGCAGTGGGCCCAAACTTTTTTGTATTTTTTATAAAACGACAAGAGATTATGATAATAGATATCATTAAAACACCCCGACATTACATACACCCACACACACACATTATATACATACATACATAAATAAGCATTGGGTTTTCACATTTAAATCGCTTAATTAAGTACTATTTAATATACTGGGCTTAAGAACCTACGTTGTTGGCCCATATCAGGCCATGCTCATGCATTATGATCTCTTCTTTTGTAACCATTTTGTTCTTAATTATATATCGGGCTCGAAGAAACTATGAAAATTATTATTGTTATTTTTTTTCGAAGCATGCAAATTATTATTGTTAATTGGCTAACAAACACGAGATTTTCTGATTTAGGACAAATTTCTAAAGGTACACTCTTCAATGCAGCGTGAACGAGACGACTATAAACTAGGAGTTATATTCAAAAAATAATTTTAGTCACTATTATAAAATGGGTAAGTAATCATATCTAGACCGTATTTTGCAGATTTTTTATAACAAAAACGGGAGTACTATCGAGTGAAAATATTATTTTATATAAATCGAACTAAAAAATAAATAATCTTACGAGGAAACGCAAACACAAACGCGATATCAAACAATCGCACACTTTGGCAAGGGCCTGTCTAAAGCGTTTTCTAAAAAGAAAGAGCGGTACTTTCCACGTCGGAAAAGTATACGCTTAATATTCCGGTGCGGGTTGGTGTACCAATGCTGGGTGTACTCCTTGACCGATGGACGAAGATGATCAGACTGTTCGTGCATGCGTCGTCGCTATCGTGTGCATGAGTGCACTGGATGTCTACTCTCACAAGCTCTCCATGTTCTTCCAGTATCAACACACATCGTCAGGAAGCTTCCTCCTGAAGTAAGCAGAGCAAATGATCCATTGAAGAAGAATCCTTTTGTGGGAGTTGATAATTTTCTCCTACTTTCGTCTTAGTTCCTCCATTTTCTCGGAAAATCTCAATTCACTGTACATTTTATCGCTTTAGACTCGTTTGAATCCAGAGAGGTCTTATGCATTTCTTTATCATAGCTTAGCTTCTCCCTCGATGCTAGGGTTTTTCATTGGAACTGATTGTTGGTTGGACAATTTAGAAACCTGGACAACGTCGCCTGTTGGATTTTGGGGGAATTTCGATTTCTGTTGATTCGTGTTCGTGGAGTGAGTGTGGGGAATTTTCATTTAATTTTTGTTTGTTGCTTTAGGAGTCACTACTAGCCATTCGGAGAATCAGAATGAGTTTTGGATGGTGTAGTAGGGAGGGGAAGAGAGGGCTTTAACAATGGCTGTGGTGAGTTCTGTCCCGACGATGGGGCAAAGTGTTGGATCCATGAGATTTCATGGAGTAGATAGTCCAAGATCCAGGTCAAGCAGGAGTGAGATCACGGAGGAACCAGTTTTGCGCCTGATCGAGGAGAAAGTCTATGTCGCGGTGGGGAAAGATGTGACCAAAAGCAAATCCACTCTCATCTGGGCATTACAGAATACCGGGGGCAAGAAGATCTGCATCATCCATGTTCATCAGCCGGTCCCGATGATTCCTGATAGTAAGTGTGTTATCCGAATAAATCGCTATTAATTTTAAATTTTGAATACGTTTCTTCGGTACTTGAACGGTTTAAGCAATGATACAAATGCTGCAACTAGGGGATAATGAATTTTGTGCTGATGTAAAATGTCAGATATTTATTTGACTAAATCTGCCCAAAGATAGAGCCTTCTGGTTTAGGGTTCATGGATCTTTAACGACTTTTCTTGTTGAATCATCGAAGTGGATGCGAAATTCCTGGCTAGCTCTGTGAAGGAAGAAGAAGTCAGTGTGTACAGGGAAACGGAGAGGACGAAGGTACATATGATAATGGACGAGTATCTTCATGTATGCAAGCAGAGAGGGGTATGGTTACATTTGCTGCTCCTAAATACGCCGTAGTGATATTATTTACGTATTTTTCATTGAATGCCTATTCTAGAAAGAATAGTTTGTGTTACTGGCGCCTACAATGGTAACAGTAGCCATGGAAGATGAATATGAGTCCATTGTGAGTGTAGATTCGTGCAGAGAAGATGTGTATTGAAATGGAGTCTGTTGAGAAGGGCATCGTGCAACTAATCTCCCAGTACGGGATCAGGAAGCTTGTAATGGGAGCAGCAGCAGACAGACACCACTCTAAGTATGTGGCACAGAGATATGTTTGCGGCATTCTGTGTATTTACATTGAATGTCAAAATCAACTCGGGCAGGACAATGTGATGGTTTTTTTTATCTTAATAATTCAAACATTGGCTCATTCAATGGCATCATTTTACAGGAACATGACAGATCTGAGGTCCAGGAAAGCCATCTTTGTTCAACGAGAAGCACCTGCTACTTGTCACATATGGTTTACTTGCAACGGATCCCTAATATACACCAGGTTTGGCGATTCTTTTTGATTGATCCGCACAAACAGAAAGACACAGATCTGTTGTTGATTGGTACTAATGTCTAGTATTATACCTATGTAGGGAAGCTACAACAGATGACATTGAGTCAGAATATGCATCTCCACGTGCTTCCATAAGCGGGAGCGATATACTTCAAACTCTCTCAACACCTGAATCTGAGAGTCGGCGGAATATTTCTCGAGTACAAAGCAGTGATTCAATTCAAGATTTAGTGCATGATGGAAGTTTGACTGGAAAAAACAGGAAGTTAGATGGTTCCTTGGGTACTGACAAGAGGGAGAGAGCATCGAGAGCCAGCCCTTTAGGATCTGATCACTCATCTTCGCGCAGTTTCTTGGTATATCGTGTAGATCCTAAATTTCCAAAGTATTCCGGATTTGCTTTTGCATTTTCAGTTACCCGGGATTCGATACTGGTTGATCGTTTGTTTCAGGATGAGAACCTAGATGATGCATTTTATGATCAAATCCGACTAATGATGGCAGAAGCTCAGAGGTCAAAACAAGAAACGTTTGGAGGGGCATCCAGGCGCGAGAAAGCTGAAAAAAACGCGTCTGATGCCATCCGACGGGTAAGGTTTCTTACAAAAAGAGCCATGTCAACATGCTGAAAATATTCTTCGGTTTTATTGTGCTTGGGAATGCTTTGCTAGATTCTCTCTCTCTCTCTCTCTATACATATATATATATATATATCTTTAAGTATCAATCAAAGAGCTTAATTGTATCATGGTTGGTGTTAGATACATGGATCCTTGATGATAAAAAAATCATGTTCTGATATTATTGCTAAAACTACAGGCTAAACAATCAGAAATCGTCTATTCTGAGGAATTGAAGCGAAGGAAAGAAACTGAGATTGCAATGGCCAAAGAAAAAGAGGAACTCAAAAAGCTCAGAAAGGAGCAAGAAGAAGTAATGAAAGAACTCAGAAGTGCACAAGATCAGAGAGCTCGGCTTGAGATTCAAATAGAAAAATCTGATAGGACAGTAGAAGAGCTGCGGAAGAAGATTGTCTCAGCTGTAGAATTGTTACAAAGCTTCAAGAAAGAACGAGATGAGCTGCAGATAGAACGTGACAGAGCACTCGAAGAAGCTGAGGAGCTGAGGAAAAGTCGCGCAGAGACCACAATCCTACAAATGCCTCAGTTCTTCATTGACTTTTCCTTTTCTGAGCTTAAGGAAGCCACTAATCACTTTGATTCGTCCCTGAAGATCGGGGAAGGTGGATACGGGAGTATCTATATAGGTATACTACGCCATACCCAGGTGGCTATAAAAATGTTGAATCCAAAAGATTCACAAGGCCTTATAGAATATCGGCGGGAGGTAATGGCTTCTAATATCATATGGATTGAAGTTTCTTCTTGCTTTTCGATCACAAGTTTTGCATTGCAGGTTGATGTTTTGAGTAAAATGAGGCATCCCAATATCATTACACTCGTTGGAGCCTGTCCAGAAGCTTTAACTCTTGTCTATGAGTTTCTTCCCAATGGAAGCCTTGAAGATCGGCTTAACTGCAAAGATAATTCTCCACCCTTATCTTGGCAAAATAGAGTACGCATTGCCACTGAGATATGTGCAGCTCTTATATTTCTTCACTCCAATAAATCTCGTAGCATCGTTCATGGTGATCTGAAGCCAGCAAATATTCTTCTCGATGTCAATCTCATGAGCAAGTTAAGCCACTTTGGAACCTACCATAATGGGGAGTTCACCCGGAAGTCAGATGTATACTCTTTCGGAATTATATTATTACGTCTATTAACCGGGAGGCCAGCCTTGCGGATAACAAACGAAGTGAAGTATGCCTTAGAGAGTGGAAAACTGAACGACCTTTTGGATCCTTTAGCAGGTGACTGGCCATTTGTTCAGGCTGAGCAGCTGACTTGCTTGGCATTGAGATGCTGTGAGTCTGTCAGTGAGAACCGTCCAAACCTGGAAAGGGAAGTTTGGAGGATACTTGAACCTATGAGGGCATCTAGTGGATCATCCTCATTCCATCTTGGTCCTAACAACCAGCACTTAGCTCCTCCATACTTCATTTGTCCTGTTTTCCAGGTAATTTCGATCCACAGAAGAATTCGAAACGAAGATATTGTAGAGCTGGTCTGAAAACCATGATATTGGTTTCCTCTGTTCTTGGAACATTCAGGAAGTGATGCAGGATCCGCATGTAGCCGCAGACGGTTTTACATACGAGGCGGAAGCTATAAGGGCGTGGCTGGACAGTGGACACGATGCTTCACCGATGACAAACGTTAAACTTTCCCACACTAGTCTGGTTCCGAACCATGCTCTGCGATCCGCCATTCAGGAATGGCTTCAACATCATTGGTAACTCCCTCAAAGCTTAGGTCAAGGGCAAAACGGTAAATACACATATGGGTCATCTCTCTCATGTCTTGTAGTCATATCTGTTCCTTGCTTCCCAAGAGTGTCAAGGGCAAAACAGTAAATTGACATGCTACATATGTTTGTGTGTGTAGGCATTGGCGTCTAACATGCAAATAAAAAGTACACGTAAAAGCTGACCTCAGTCACTTAGATATGGAGTCGTCACTCGATACGAATTGTCGGTAATATAAAATCTATATAAACCATTTATATGAATGTGTATATAAAAATATAATATAATATAATATATGCGGGACTCAAGCCCTCTTCTATCTCTTCCGAGTTGTTCATATTCTATTGGAGTCTTATAGTCTTAATTGTGAAGGCAATGCAACCATCACAACTTCTCCTTATGCATACTTAAACATCACGCAATATTCAATTCCTAATTATCTTTGACTAAACATAATTAGAATTGGTCTTAACATGATTACATCATATTGTATTTAGTGTTCTATACACAACTTAGCATAATATCTTTTGACTATATTCAAACGAGTTTGTTATATCATTGTTTTATCATGTTAAATGGATTTAGATCTATCTAACTCAAAAGATAATTTTTAACTCCTAAATTATTTACAACAATATTATTAATTGATGTATAATCGCATAGAAGATTACTGCATATTAATAACCCATTTTTTTCTCCTCCTTAGAAAGCAAGTTCGAGGGACGTAACCGTAAAAAAGAAACATAAATTGCAAGCACGTAAGTTTCCTCGTGAAGTAAGCAATCATGATGACACGATGCGGAAATCCTTCTCGTAATTTCTCTGACTTTTCCTTTTTTTTCTCTCTATGTGATGGTCTGAAATTATGTTGTAATTTCTCTGAAATCGTCACCTTTGCATCTTTGATGATTCGGATCCACGCAGTCAAAGCCTTATCCTTTATTTGTTTTAAATCCTTCTTCTTCTTCTTCTCCACGAAGCAGCCAAGTGTTCGTATTGCGACCAATATAACCTCCTTCGGAAAGAACCCTTAATCCTATTGAATTCAGCAACTTTTTGTAATTCTGAGTTCGTTGATTCGCTTGTTGGAGAAATTTCATCACATGGGTCTCTAAAAAGTTTCAATCTTTGTTGTTCTTTGATTCGAGTTTCAAGCTTCTAGATTCGAAGACTACTCACTATTATTTGTGATTATATGGAGAATGTTGGAGAGGCGTGTTACAGTGGCTATGGTGTCTCAGGTCCCGGCCATGGGGGCAAAGGGTTCGGTTCCTGACATGATGTGTACAAACGAACGGCGGTCGATGGAGGAGAAGATCTACGTTGCTGTGGGAAGAGACGTGGAGAGCAAGTCAACTCTCATTTGGGCATTACAGAACACTGGGGGCAGAGAGTTCTGCATCTTCCACGTTCACCAGATGCTTCAGATTTCAACTTGTAAGGATCTTAACGTCTTTGATTATTAATTAGTCATCAAAGTAGCAAAATCGATCAAGACTTTCATTACAGGATCTGATTATAGTTCTCAGATTTGTCCCTTTCGTCCTGATATGTTTTCATTGTTGTTTGTTTCAAGCCTCTACCAAATTCTGGGGTGAACATCAACGGAATGTTCACAGAAAAGAAAGAGACAAGGCACAGAAGGTCCTGGACAAGTACCTCCGTATAAGCCGGCAAATGGGAGTATGTGCATATATATATATTCACTTCTACTCCATATATAAACCTTGGTGATATCATCTATAAACTGTATTTGATTCATGGTACATTATATTTTTAGGTCAAAGCAGAGACGCTGTACATCGAAATGGACACTATCGAGAATGGAATCCTGCAACTGATATCACAGCAAAGGGTTAAGAAGCTCGTCATGGGAGCAGCTTCAGACAGAAACTATTCAATGTAGGCGGCTCCATGTCCCTTTATGAATCTCTGAATCAACTATTGCTGTTTGTTATCATGAATGATTCTTATTGTACTTCAAATTTCAGGAGAATGAGAGACGTTGAGTCCAGGAAAGCCATCTTCGTTCGTCAACAGGCACCTGGTTCTTGTAGAATTTGGTTCACCTGTAAAGGATATCTCATCTGTACAAGGTCTCAGTAATTCCTTATATATAATCTTTATGTTTCCTTTGCATCCAATTGAATCACACGTATGGTATGAATGTAGAGAACCTGTCAGGGAAAACTTCTACATTGAATATGTACCTTCACATCAACCTGATGGGACTCAAAGCACGAGTTCTGGTCAAGATTCAGTGCGTAGGGGACGATCTGATTTACCTTTGAGACAATTTGAGATAACCCCTGGAACTGAAGGTGTTCCAAGTTTACCGGTATGTTATTTAGCTCTCACTGCCGAATCTGAAGCCTTCTGGTTGCGGTCTCAATTGCTTAGGAGTTCATTATTGATTGATCCTCCTCCATTGCAGGACCAGAAGATCCGGGTAGCTCTTGCAGAGGCTGAAAAATCAAAACAAGAAGCAGTCATGGAGGTGGACCGGCGACTGAAAGCTGAAAAAGATGCAACTGATGCAATCACAAGGGTGAAGTCAATGCACTTTGGAATGTGTTAATACAGCTTCTAATCAGATTTATACTCAATAATATCATCTTTTTTTTTTTGGTTTTTCTGATTTAATGGCCGACAACAACTGTAGGCTAAACAATGGGAGAGATCATATTTGGAGGTGCTCAAACGAAAGACAGAAGCCGAGACAGAACTGGCGAAAGCCAAAGTGGAGCTTGAAAAGACAAGAGCTTTATCGGACAGCCGAATAGTGGAATCTGACAGGACGGCATCAAGGCTGCAACACGAGTACAACTTGGCTGTACGGCTGCTACAAAGGTTCATTAAAGAACGAGATGAGCTCCAGGCTGGCTGCGACAGAGCAATCAGAGAGCTTGATGAACTGAAGAGAAACCGTGCAGAGCCGTCAGCCCCACCATTACCTGTCTTGTCCAGTGAGCACCGTGAAGCCCCTCAGTGTTTCTTCTGTCCCATTCTAAAGGTAAAGAGAGCTATCGGAGTGATTCCTTGTTTCACAAGCAATGAAAAAAGATGTAAACCCTGGTATGGAAAACGTGCAGGAAATCATGGAGGATCCACAAGTAGCAGCAGATGGGTTCACATACGAAGCAAAAGCCATAAGGAAATGGCTTGAAAGTGGTCATGAGACATCGCCGATGATAAACAAAAAGCTGCCTCACACAGGCCTTGTCCCGAACCATGCTCTGCGATCTGCGATCCAAGAATGGCTTCAATTTGGTAAGCCATCACGTCTAGCTTCGTGAGATCGATATCTACATTCTATATATGCTTTTTATTTATATTTGTATTTGTATCGTTTCAAATAAGTTACAGCAGGAGAGGAGTTGTTCAGTATACTTTGTATGTACCTCCTCTCTTGACGTTGTGTATGTAAGAAAGTTGTCATATTATATACACCATTGTTATTTTATTAAATACCGAAATTGTATTTCACCAAAGTATTATTTTTTTATTTATACATCATTTTCTAAATATATTTATAACGTATTATACATCATTTTCTAAATATATTTATAACGTATTATCTTGTAATAGATTTGAGAATATCGTACTTAATTCTCATAAATAGATTTGAATACAAAAATTAAGTAAAAACCACACGTTCTATCAAAACCAACAATCCCAAATAATTCTTTAATAATCTTTTTTATCCATAACCGTATAGCAATTTATTCAATGTTAGGTTACTTTTTTAAAACTTTCACGATTTTTCTTTTAATAATAATAGTTTTCAACTCCATTTGTCGGAAATTCAAAAACAATCTAGATCTTAGTCCACCATTTTTTTATGATAAAATCAATTTGAACAATCTCTCAATAAACTTTGATCAAATTCATTCTACAAAACTTTCAACAAACTAAAATGCAAAACAAATTTAATAATTAAATGATAATTTAAATATTAACAGATGTCCCAGTTGTATAAATGTCAATTTGCAACAAACAAAATGATCAAAGCCTTTACTTATTATTAGTGCGGAAAATGACGAGTTTCTCCTTTGGTTGTCTCCTCCGGCTCGCCCGAAGCCATTGATGGTAAGGGGTATAAAAGTAAAAACGCACGTAAGGTTTGTAATTGAAAATTTTCTTTATCGTATGTATGAAAAGGTCTTATTTGGTGAGGAAGGGGACAATCATGCCTACAATATTAGAATCATATTATACGATAATGGACGCAAACATGAAAACGACTAACTAAAATGTCAATTTCTCCAGAAATAAAGGTTCTAGCTTTTTATTATTTTTTTTTCAAAATTTGATTGATTTTGATATGAATGGAAGATAAATCAGAGAGATGGGAGAGATAATGGAGGGAGCATAATAACAAGATGGGCGTGACTGCATCTGATCTCTTCTCTTTCGTTCCTACCCAGAAAACCAGAGGTTGCTTCTCCTTCAAGTAAGAGACCAAATGATGCAAGTCACGACGACATTTTCTAACCTGTTACATTTGTTTATCTGAAGTGATCTGTTTCGTGCCGTCTTATGAAGTAGTTTCTTGATCTTGGGTTGACCCTCCGAGCCTTAATCTTCTCCTCCCCATTGGAAACTTACAAAATATTCAGTTCGATACTGAAGTGATTATGGAGGAAGTAGTTTCGCCATTGACGGAGGAGAAAATATACGTTGCAGTGGGGACAGATGTGGAACAGAACATGTCCACTGTCATTTGGGCATTGAAAAATGATGAAGACAGCAAGATCTGTATCATCCATGTTCATCAACCTCCCCAGATGATTCCTGTTAGTAAGTACCTCCTCCGACATAGTTCTACAACTGAGTTTCTTGTTCTTGAATTCTACAAATTGGCCAAAGTCTCTGCCTTTTTTTTTTCTGATTCAAATGTTTTTGATGTTCTATGATCCAAGTGGGTACGAAATTCCCAGCTAATACCGTGGATGAGAAAATCGTCAGCGTATACAAGGAAAAACAAAGGAAGAAAACAGAGGATATCTTGGATCAATACCTTCAAATATGCAGACAGAACAGGGTATGTCAGTAACTAAGATAAATAGGATAACGAATGATGATTTCTTGGAATAAAAGCTACTACGACTGTAGGTCAAAGCAGAAAAGCTGTACATTGAAATGGAGTCTATCGAGGAAGGGATTGTGGAGATGATCAGAGAGCAGAAGATCACGAAGCTTGTCATGGGAGCTGCGGCTGATAAACATTATTCAGTGTACGTTTTGGCAATCCAATGAGCCACATTCGATCAATGTTACTTAATATGTTGAATGAATGCTAACCCTACTCGCATCAATTTACTCTATGTTGCAGAAAAATGGCAGACTTGAAGTCCAAGAAAGCCATCTTCATAAGGCAACATGCACCAGCTAATTGTCATATATGGTTTACATGCAAAGGATGTCTAATCTTAACCAGGTTTGGTCAGAGTTCTTTCTCAATGGGCATTTAGTAGTTACTGATATCTTACTGTATTGATGTAGGGAGGCTAAGATCCATGAAAATAAAACTATCTCAAAGCTATTGAGTGAGTTTGAACAGCTTGTTTCCCGGGGGAAAACCATGGATTCCGTTAAAGATGGAGGCTTGAATGGACAGAACAGGAGGGTAATGGATTGGTCTGTGGCCGTGGATACTGAATCAAGAACCTCTACTGGAGGATCTGAGAACACCAATTCTGACAAAACTGGTGAACCTGAAACTGAGTCAGGCTCGAGAGCAGTCACCTGAAACTGAGTCAGGAGGATCTGATGAACACCAATCTGACAAAACTGGTGAACCTGAAACTGAGTCAGGCTCGAGAGCAGTCATTTCTGAGGAATCTGAGGTACAACGGCCATCTTTTTTCTCGGCTTTTCGTTTCAGAATTGGCTGATATGTATGAGTGATTGCAGGTGGCTGAGAGTTCAAGCCAAGAAGAAGCATTCTGCTGTATTTGTTAACTCCAAACACAATCAAGAGGCGTAAAAAACAATCTGAAAATTCAGATGTATATAGAGAAAGATTCATCGATTAACTCTCATTTGCTCTGAGGCATTAGCATTATTGATGAACAAGGACTTGGTTAACCAATAGGCAAAAGATCATAGGATCAGTCTTAGTGATCCTACTTAAAATTCTTATTTTTTTCTCATTCCCACAAGCCTACAGATATAAGGTTTTCATCACTAACCAACAAAACTGCCTCCTAACCTTCTTCGGCGGTCAAAAGGAAAAGACAAAAGATGAACAATCTTACAGGAGCAGGAGAGGCCACACCGAGATTAAAGCCCACACCCTCTGACCAAAATCTGTTCCAGGCTTTGGACGCCGATAAACCAGCTTTCTTCACATTGCTTTATTTGTTTCCTGCAGCTGAACCTTCAAACACAATGCAATTCATCATAATAATGCAAGCCACATAGAACATGCCCATAATTCCAGTTAAGGATATAATACGGATACCTGTATGTCGTCTTGTAGTCCCATTCCCGTTTATGGAAAAGTGAACAGGCCTCCTTTCTTGACCCATAGAATGAATCCAGTTCGAGTTTAATCTCCGTGCAAAATCTTCCACCTCTCTGTAATAACACAGCCTACTGTAAATCCAGATATATGAATCCTTTGCATTGCGTAATCTGAGGCTAACTACTGATCAAACTAAGCATAGGTTTATAAAAGCAAACGGGTCGTATTCTGAAGGCATAGAGCCTCCTCACCTATCAAGCATTTCCTTCAAAGCTGGATCGATTTCATCATCCATATCACCGTCTTCAAACTCAACCTTGGGAGTAAAAATGTCATCTTCTGCAATAGGTAATTCTGGTGCCTTACTAGTGCAGGACCTGCTTTTATCATCTACCTCGGCCCGTCCTTGAGATTCCTAAACACATGGAAATCGTTCAGTAATTTGACTAAGACCAATCCAGAAAAATCAGAAAGCAACTAGTCTGAACCTTGTTGGGGGTTGCACAGATCCCGTTGACGCAACCGTTCTTGTGATCCTTCTTTTTCTTGTTCTTCTTTTTGCTTTTGGAAGTCTTCACCACCTTGGAATCTGTGAAACAGAATTTTCCTTACCTCCAATGAGGCCTTCAAAAGGAAGTAGAATAGAGAAAAAAGAAGACTAAGAGGCAACACTACCATAAATTTAGGTTCAATCATTAACAATTACCATAGATATCAAACAGGTTTGTCCTAAATATTCTATCAATGTTCATTTGCAGACACAAACCTAAGACTTAACCTAACACGAATCTGATTCAGCAGCTCATATAAAGCAGCAAGAAAATAAGCAATCACTGTAACCAAAACATAATTGCAAGTCATAACAATGTTAAAAACATAATGCAATTCTTCAAATGAAATCAGACAATCCCAGAGAACAAAAAGGAATAAACGAAAAAAAATATACAAAGAAGCAAAAAACAGCAAAACACTTGATAAAAAACAGAACAAAGATTATGGTAAAGTACCTCCACCGTTAATAAATGATAAAAGATCATCCACAGAACGCTCATCCACACGTTCTTCCTCAACTTCGACATTCTGAAGTACAAAACTCCGAAAACAGAAAATCAATTTTAGAGACCAAAAAACTGCTTGATTTTACATTTCATGATCCATAATATACAACTACGAAATATCCTGAACTAACAGTAGAAAAGGAAAAATGTCAGACCTACCTTCGGTTTCTCCCTTTCTTTCAGTTCCTTTCTTTTCTTTGCATATAATCTATTCAAGAGTCGAATTCGTGGATCATCCATTGTATTTTTCAATGGCTCCAATTTCTCCTCCTGTTTAAAATATTAAAGTAAGATTAGAAAAACTGAAGCAAATGAGGATAACACATCCCAGAAGGATGAATTTTGAGCACCGCATACCTCAGTTAGATCATCAGGCAAATGAAAAATTTCACGTATCTCTTCAGGGCTCTTTCCTTCAATGATTCGTGCAAGTGCACGACTTGTAAGATCAACCAAAGGCTTTAACTGCAAGCTGTCAGCGGCAGAGGTCAATTCACAGAGCCTCTTCGTGTCCAAACGGATGAATTTTTCATCAAAAGCTTTTCGTTCCTATGGAATCAAAAAAGAATTCTCTGAGAAAAAACACACTAAATTACAGACATGTGACAGTGCATTGTCAGTTAAAGGTATCAGGAGAACTTATAAACCTTATTTGAACGTCCAGGTACTTGGTGAAATCTGCAGTAATCAAGAATCAAGCTTAACGTGGCCGGATTCACTCGCTGTGGAAGAGATATTGCATAGTTCTTAGATGATCCAGCACCCTTCTGTATTACTTCTTGGCATATCATGGGACAGAACATTGCAATCTCTTGTTCCACTTGCTGAATTGAACCATCAGCAGTTTGAAGCCATATATAAGACTTCATCATCTGTGCCGAGGTCACAGCAAGAGCAATTATGTCTTGTAATAAGGTAAATACAACTAGCAGTTCACATAACCTTATATCACCATTAAGGAAAAATAATCTCTCTTCCAAAACACAGATGCAACAAATAGGCCATTAAAATTCACACGACAAAAAAGTAAATCTATCGGTATCCCATCTACTTATGATGCAACAACTAGTTCACCTATTTTATATGCTGAGAAATGAAGACAAATCACAATTCAGAACCTATGAAGCAAATATCAGGTCACATAAATTCATATATCAAGAGAAGCATAGGATTTCAAAATCATTTGGCTGAAAATTAACTCTAGAAATAAGAAACAAAACCATACACAACAAAACACAGATAACATCCAAACACTAATAAAGCCAAATGATAACAAAAAATCGACCCTTTGCTAGATATAAGCAAAGGGGAGTAAGTACCCATTTGAATAGCAGTAAATGAGAAGTAACCAAGGATAGAGTCCAGTAAAAGAATAAAAAGAAGCTTACCTCTGGTTTAATGACCGCCATATCGACTTCTGACATTGGAGATAAATTGAAGACCCAGTCTACTCTACTGCTATGAAGGTCTTTTAAATATATATAATATTACACTGTCAGTTCCACAAGTAGAACGCAACTACGTTTCAGGTAATTGTTTTCCTTAAAATGCGAAGCTTCTCATGAACGTAACTGGCTACCGAGAAGACCAATCCTAACAGAAGATTTTCCAGACCAGACGGCAATCTCAAGCAATTTCCGCTAACTCCATCACCAAACTGATATAAGAGGAAGAAAAAAAACACACGAAGGGAAAAAGACAACGAGTAACTGAAAATTAATTTCAAGATGCACACTTCAACGAGTAACCAAGAAAAACGAATCTGCTCAGTACCCATAACAACAATGGAGTAAAACAAGAATAAAAAAAACTCATATTCAATACATATGTTGAGTTATATTTCCTCGAGAAATTAATGTCACTTGAACTTAAAAAGGAGCGTCTTTCACGGTGTGGAAAAGGACAAGCAAGGATAATTCATATAAATAACAATAGCAAAAACACATTAACAGCCGCTAAAATCAGAAACGTATATGCCAAAACCCTAAAGCAGAGAAAAGACGACAACAGGAATCGCGCACCAGAAAATGGAAGAGGACACAGGGGACTGAACCATCGGAAAACGATAAAATGAAGCCGTAAATACAAACAAACAAGAACATGGATACCGTCCTAGAAACGTAATCAAACGAGCAGACACAGAGACACACAGGCCCACACAGCCATTGGAACTCGTTAGAATCCGAGGGAAAGGAATGGAAACGTGAATACCAGCGTCTGACCTGGGAAATAGAGAGTAATGGAGATATGCGACGGAGGAGGAGAAGGCGGAGGGAATCGAATCTGGCGGAGGAGAGCGGCGGCAGAGCAGCCAGAGGGAGCGGATAAGAGAGAGAAATCTAGAGAGAGAAAGGAGGGCTCAAGATTGGGGGTTGGTTTTTTTGAATAATTTTTTTTAAGGAAATTAAAAAAAATAAAAGGAATGGTCATGTTTCCAGGTGGACGCTCAGTGTTGGCTCCTGAGGTTACGTAATACGACATCGTTCAGGGAACTGAAAATGAGGGTTGGTTTGGTGGTTCGAGTTATGTCTACGCTACGTCCAAGCTGGTTCAATCGCCGCCGTCCCTTTTATTTCCTTTTAATAATTTAATCATTTTTAGACAAATTTTGGACAATTTCTTTATTTTTACTATAGTCTCTAATTAGGAGATTTCTGAACTTTTACTCTCTTTTTTCATTCATGTTTTTAATATATTGGCCTAATGAAAATTTATATGCGTTAAAATTTGTTAATGCGATAACGGAAAAAATATATGTAATAAATATAACTTTGGAATTAATTAAAATTAAAATTGGTTTCGTACTTAAAAATAATTTTGATTTATGGCTCGCTTGGTCTATCCAAACCAACAGAATTTTAAAACCAATAACTATTCTCTTCTTTTTTCCTATTCCTGATAACAATTTATTATACAATTTAAAATTACATCATGGCTAATAGATGAATGGGAAAATTCTGAAATTTATAAATGTTAATATTTAAAATAAAAATTAATGTACGATATAAAATTCTGAATACAATTTTCTAATTTCTCCCTTTAAATTTACATCTTTTTTTTTTTCACGTTAAGAGAGAAGCTGGCAACGTACGTAATTATGGGCTCTATTGTAATGGGCTATATAATAATGGGCTTACACCCAATATTATTAACAACGGGCCCAATAACAATAGGGCCGGATACAATTTTACCAATTGAAATTGAAGTCCAAGTAAATAATGCCACATCAATGATCCATAATCTGATGTTTAAAATATGTCGTACGAAGAAAAGGCACAAATAGATTTCATGTGAAAAATAAGTTTTGGAAGCTGAAATGACATGTCACAGTCGCACAATTAATAGTATAATAATATGGTTGAATAAAAATATACATCGACTTAACCAATTATTCTTATGAACCCAAAACAGTCTATATTAACAAACACTCTTTAGGAAATTAGAGAATTAGATGAAGGAAAAACAATTTTGTGAAACCATTTTTCTAAATTTTATTTACTGCTCTACAAATTATTTCTATTGGTTTTGAAATACCAGATACCCAAAATAACAGAGGAACAACAAACAACGTCTAACAACCAAATAACCAGAAAACTAACGGAGAATAAACAGAGGTTAACAAATTTAAACAAAAACGACGACGTATATATAATAAAACTCCCCCTCAAGATGAGCTTGGAGTGTAAAGATCAAAGATGCTCATCTTGGACATGAGATGCTTGAGTTGTTCTGCAGATAGAGGTTTTGTCAGCATGTCCGCAACTTGTTATTGTCATCGAACATGTAATGGCTTGAGAAATCCAAGTGTAATCTGGTCTCTAACAAAATGGCAATCGAATTCTATGTGTTTTGTTCGCTCATGATTGACCGGATTGTTAACGATGTGTATCGTAGATTGACTATCTGAAAACAAAGTAACAAGAAGTGAAAATTGAAATTCCAGTTCCTGTAACAGAGATGCAATCCAAAGAAGCTCGCAAGTGGTATGAGTCATTGCTCGATACTCTGCCTCTGCACTACTCCGAAAAACTGTTTGTTGTTTCTTTGATTTCCAAGAGACGAGAGCAGAACCAATAAACACACAATAAGCAGTAACAGAGCGGCGTGAATCAGGGCAGGCTGCCTAATCGGCATCTGTATAAGATGATAACCTAAATTCAGAATCTGCATGGTATAATAAACCTTGTGCTGGTGAAGTTTTCAGATACGGTAGAACTCGAATGACTGCTTGTATATGAGTTGTCTGAGGTTGAGGCATGTATTGACTTAACTTAGTGACAGAGAAACTGATATTCGGGCGGGTAATAGTCACGTAGATCAGCTTGCCTACTAATTTCCTGTATAATGAAGGATCAACAAGCATATCACCAGAATCTTGAGACAGAACAATATTTACCTCCATAAGTGTTGAAACATGCTTGCATCCAAGCATTCCAAATTCTTCAAGAAGCTCCAATGTGTATTTGCGTTGACAGATATAAAGACCTCTGTGAGATCGAGCCACTTTCAAACCCATAAAAAATTTTAGATTGCCCAGATCTTTAATCTTACTCTGAGAATGCAGAATTTGTTTCAAAAACTTGATCATGGTCTCATCATTTCCAGTGATCAAAATATCATCGACATAGATGAGAACTATGACAATAGCTGCATCTTTTCTTTTAAAAAACATAAAAGTGTCTGATTTGGATTGTGTGAGACCGGCTGAAACCAGAACTGTTGTAAGCTTTATATTCCATTGCTTTGATGCCTGCTTTAATCCATAAATGGATTTCATCAGTTTACAAACAGAATTAGGAGGAACTTGCTCCCCCTTAATCTCTGAATAACCAGGTGGAATAGATATGTAGATTTCCTCGGATAAATCACCATTTAGGAAGGCATTTGACACATCCATTTGGCATAAATGCCAACTGTTTGCAGCAGCAAGAGATAAAAGGATACGAACTGTTGTCATCTTAGCCACATGACTAAAAGTGTCTAGGTAGTCAATTCCTTCCAATTGTGTGTATCTTTTAGCCACTAAACAAGCTTTGTGACGTTCAATAGATCCATCTGCATAATACTTGGTCTTGAAGACCCATTTACAACCAATAGCACGTTTATTTGCAGGCAGTGAACAAATTACCCAAGTATTAGTGCCAATTAACGCATCCAACTCAAGTTTCATCACTTCTCGCCAGGATTCAGATTTAGCTGCTTGGATATATGATGTGGGTTCTGTTTGAGTAGAGATTGTAAGGGTGAAGTGCTTGTGTGGTGCGTTTAAGTTATCATATGATAAATGGGAAGAAATAGGGTATGGTGTTGTTGCAGATATAATCGGTGGAGATTTATGAATTAAATGGTAGCAATGATAGTCTGATAAATAACTAGGAGCCTTTATTTGTCTGCGTGATCTATCATTATTCTTTGATAAAACCTCAGGAATAGAAGAAGGAATAGAAACAGAAGAGGGATCAAACACAGTAGGTTCTATATGTTGTGATGAACCTGAATCAGGAGAAGGAAGAGAGGAAAAGGAATCATAAAAATGAAAGGAGAAATAGAACCAGAAAAGAAATATGTGGAAGGTGTTGTAGTGTGTTTGGAACTATGGAAAGGAAATATATTCTCATGAAAAATAACGTTTCTAGAGATGGATATCAGATTGGTATGGAGATCTATGACTTTGTATCCTTTGTAACCTGGAGGGTAGCCAAGAAAAACAACAGACCTTGCCCTCTCAGTAAACTTGTGATGCATGGAAACATGAGTACCAATGTAACAAAGACACTCAAAGACCCGTAAATGAGTATAATCTGGTTTTGTTTTTGTGAGAACTTCAAAAGGAGATTTATAATCAAGAAGAGAAGTTGGAGTTATGTTTATAAGGTAAACAACAGTGAGAACACAATCTCCCCAGTAAACAAGTGGTATATTTGATTGAAAGAATAAAGCTCGGGCAACATTTAGAATGTGTTGATGTTTTCTTTCAACTACGGAATTTTGTTGTGGAGTGTAAGGACAAGAAAAATAATGTTGAATCCCATGTTTTGTCAATAAAAAAGTAAAACGAAGTTCTGGTGCATTGTCAGATCTAATAGCTTTGACATGAGTAGAATATTGTGTTTGAACCAAAGAAAGAAACTCAGGAAATTTCTGGGAAACTTCATCTTTAGACCTTAACAAGTAAATCCAAGTAACTCTAGAGCAATCATCTACTATGGTGAAAAAGTATCTAAAACCTTCAACTGTAGGAACATGAAAAAGGCCCCAAATATCCTAATGAAGTAAGTCAAAAGGACAAGAAGACAAATGAGGATCCGAAGGAAATTTTAAAGTTTTCTGTTTAGCAAGAGGACAAATAGGACAATGTTCAATGGGATGTGAAGAAGGCTTGAATGTAGGATTTGTGTTGTAAGAGCTGGATTGTATCTTCAAAGAAGAAGGATGACCCAATCTTTGGTGCCATCTGCTGTAATGTGACGTTGTGATAGCAGAGACATTTACAGTAGATGAAGAGATGACTGAGTGTGTGTGTTGAGTGGAACCAGGTAACTCAAGGATGTACAAATGTTCATGTTGATCTCCTTTACCAATCGTCAATCCCTGAATAGGGTCCTGAATGATGTATGAATCATGGTAAAAAGTTACAGAATAATTTGTGGAACGTGTAAGAGCACTAATGCTAAGAAGATTGAATCGAAAAGTGGGAACAAATAGAACAGAGGTGAGAATAAAGGATGAAGAAAGTCTTATTGTGCATGATCTAGTAGTGATTATATGAGAAGCATTAGGCAGTGTGATAGAAACAGGGGATATGGTTTGAATTTCAGAGAATAAGGATAGATCACAACAGACATGACATGTGGCTCCAGTGTGAGGAGGAAGACATGATGGACCTGAATTGGGGGGGGGGGGGTTAATTTGAGGTGGGAGAGCAACGAAACCTGAATCCATAAGCGATTGGCTTAAACCTTGTAGTTGATTGGTAAACTGAGCAATAAGTGCTTGTGCTTGTTCCATAGCATTATTTCCTCATCCTGCAGATTGAGACTGATCTTCAACACAACTGTGTGAAGCATCAGGTTCTTGATTTGTACACACCATATTAACTTGAGTATTAGGAACATTAGATCTCGGCTTATAACCATTATAACTCTGAACTGATGGTTTAGGATTCCAATTAGAACTTGTGGAACTGGAATATCTGAAACCAGGAGGATAACCATGTAACTTGTAACATTTCTGAATTGTGTAACCCCCAAGTCCACAATGAGTACACACAATTTTGTTGCGATTCTGATTAGCAGGAACTGATGAGCGTGGTCTATAATTCTTTGTTCCTATATGAAATACAACAGCATCTGAATCTGGATAATCAACTCTTTGTTGTTCATCTTGAGACAACATATTATAAACTTTGGTAAGGTCTTGAAGAGGATCACTCATCAGAATTGTTCGACGTACAGGTGTGTAGTAATCATTCAACCTCATCAAAAACTTCACTATGTTACGCCTTTCATAAAGCAGTAACCACCTTGCATCAGCTCCACAAGTACAACCATTACAGGTACATGAATGTAAGACTTCATAATTTTTCAGCTCTTGCCACAGACTAGTTATTTTAGTAAAGTAAGAGCTCAAATCAAGAGATCCTTGATGAATCGAATCAAGTTGTTGTTGAATATGACAAATCTTAGAAATGTTCCTCTAACTAAAACGAGTTTCCAAATTTTTCCATCGAACATGAGCTTCATCAAGATAAACCAGTAAACCTTTGATTTCAAAAGAAACTGCATTCTGAATCCATGTGCAAACAAGATCAGTACAACGAGACCACGCACCTGAATCTGGATGTCCTTCACCAGGTTTAGGTATAGTTCCATGTAGAAAACCAACTTTGTTCTTCGTATTGAGTGCTTCGATGAATGATCGAGACCAGGTATTGTAGTTTGACGAACCTTCGAGTTTTTTAGTTACAAGCGTTACACTGGACGAATCAGCATGATGTAGAAACAACGGATTCGCATACGAATCTGGATTTCCGGATGTTGAATGAGATGATTCAGCATTGGAGCTTTGATTCGACATGGTGACGAAGAAGAAAAGATTGAAGAAGCGGAAGCAATGAGCTTAATGCTCTAATACCATATCAAAAACTCTTCAGGAAATTAGAGAATTAGATGAAGGAAAAGCAATTTTGTGAAATCCATTTTCTAAATTTTACTTAGTGCTCTACAAATTGTCTCTACTGGTTTTGAAATACCGGATACCTAAAATAATAGAGAAACAACAAACAACGTCTAACAACCAAATAAATAGAAAACTAAAGGAGAATAAACGGAGATTAACAAACTTAAACAAAAACGACGACATATATATAAATAAAATATATATTTATTATTCTTCATATAATATATTAGTTCAATTAGATCGTTAAAAACAAATACCATAACACCACTAATGATCAAATGTTCCCTATAGTAAGCTCAATCTTGTTGTAACTCTTATATAAAAAAAAATACCAGATCAAACTATGCTACAATTAGAAAGATAAAAACTTAAATCGGTAAAAAAGGAAGTGTAACAGTTTTTTTCTCTCATATGTATAATCTTTATATAATTTTTTATCCCATTTTAAAATTTGTAACGTTATGAAAAAAAGGTAACATATTATTGGGGCGGTGAGAGAAATGAATTAGGAATGTTTTTGGGTGGGGCTGAAATCGTTTTCATGAAAATACAATAATGGAAAAAAAAGGAAAAGTAACCCAAATTGAAGACAAAAATGAAATTTGTGTTGAAAAATAAAATGGGTTGGCATGGTCGGTTTTATGGATTATATGAGTATACCGGTAGATAAATGCCACGTGTCCACCCACCTCTGCATTGCGATAGGGCGGCGACGTTTCTCCTTTTGCAATTTTTTCTTTCTTCTTCCAAACACTAAATTCCAACTATGTAATTATACATTGGATTAACAAAATTTCAATGAAATTCAAAATAACTCATAAAATAACCAATTATTCTTAACTAATATTATTAAATTGTTTAGGTATACTATTTAAAATCTGAATTAATTCAAGTTGTTTAAATTAATTATAACCTAATTATATTGAAACTATTAAAAAAAAAATCGAAGTGATGAGTTTGGTGTGGGCCTAAGGAGGAAAGCACGTGGGTAGGGTATACATAGACAAGGCTCAAACGAGGCATTAGCTTTTGGCTTATAGTGAATTTCCGTGGAATATATTATTATTATTATTACTCTCTCTCTCTCATAAATAAAACGTATATATACAAATTACATTCCACTGTTTATATTGTTTTTTTCGAAATTATAAATTGTCACACGATTACTATTTTTATCGTGTATCATAGTTGTAACACAAAGTTATCACATTTGTTATTCTGAATAAAATATAATTCGACCTCTAATTTCAACAAATAATAATGCTGATTAATCATGAGTATTGAATTATTTGTTTCCAGAGTGGTCTAAGACCATGTGACCTGTCCAATGAAACCGCCAAGTCATCTCAACCACACATTTGTTACTACTTTTTACTTTTTTTTTTCAATTAAAGTTTTTATTACGTTATTAATAATAGAAGGTATATTATATGGCAAAATTCACTTCTTACATGTTTTCGAGTTATATTATATAAATTAATAATTTGTATTAGACACTCTTATTAGTTATGCGTGATAATTTAATATAGACAAAATGCCAGAGGAAATTGAAACTCTGTCCACCACCACATACTTAAATTATGATTAATCAATAATAGGTTATGATTAGTGTCAAGATAATATTAATTACTTTGATTTTATTATCCGTTGTTCTTATTATATTTTTTCTTTCATTTCTTTATACACATCATCTTTAAACGCCACATTTGTCCTTCTATATAATCTAACTACCCTCCCTTCTCTGCAACACACACATCACTCTGCAAGAATCAAAGCAACTCTGAGAGAGAGAGAGAGAGAGAGAGAGAGAGAGAGAGAGAGAGATGGAAGGCAAGGAAGAAGATGTTAGAGTGGGAGCTAACAAGTTCCCGGAGAGACAACCGATCGGAACATCGGCGCAAACGGATAAGGACTACAAGGAACCGCCGCCGGCGCCGTTGTTCGAGCCCGGCGAGCTTTCGTCGTGGTCGTTCTGGAGAGCGGGAATCGCAGAGTTCATCGCCACTTTCCTCTTCCTATACGTCACTATATTGACAGTTATGGGTGTTAAAAGGTCTCCGAGCATGTGTGCCTCCGTTGGAATCCAAGGTATCGCTTGGGCCTTTGGTGGAATGATCTTTGCCCTCGTCTACTGCACCGCCGGTATCTCTGGTAAGTCATCTACTCTTCCTCCTTACCGACAACTCCCGATTTTTCGTTCCGGTTGCCTTGAAGAAGAAAAAGCCCAAGTCTTGTTTGACAAAAAAGTAAAGCCTTGGTCTTGGTTTGTTACCGGAACTGAATTAGGGTTTTAAAGCTTGCTGTTCATCTTTTTCTGCCTATCTGGATTCTTGGGTTTAAATAAAGCTGTTTGCTTTCCTTCGGTCTGAGGTATAGAGGACAAAGCTCCAACCTTTTGAGGTTTTGAATTAGTGGGTGGATCTGAGTTTTGTAGGATTATGACGAGAAAACCAGAAAGAAGAAAATACTTTGGTAAAGGAGTTGATTTGTTTTGTGGTGATTTTATATCTGCGATGTATTGTTTATCCTTAGGTGGACACATCAACCCGGCAGTCACTTTCGGTCTGTTCTTAGCCCGGAAGCTGTCGCTAACCAGAGCCGTGTACTACATGGTGATGCAATGCTTGGGAGCCATCTGTGGTGCCGGTGTGGTGAAGGGATTCCAGTCATCACAGTACCAGAGTCTGGGTGGTGGAGCCAACACCGTGAACCATGGTTACACCAAGGGTGATGGTCTTGGCGCTGAGATTGTTGGCACCTTTGTCCTTGTTTACACCGTCTTCTCTGCTACTGACGCCAAGAGAAGCGCCCGTGATTCTCACGTTCCCGTAAGTATAATTTATATGGATCACTCTGGCCGTAGCTCTCAGCTTGAGTTTTTGTGACATGGTGTGGTGGTTCCATTGTAGATCCTGGCACCACTCCCAATTGGATTCGCAGTGTTCTTGGTTCACCTGGCGACCATCCCCATCACCGGCACAGGCATCAACCCTGCCAGAAGTCTAGGAGCTGCAATCATATACAACAAGGACCACGCCTGGGATGACCACGTGAGTTACCACTCCCTCAAATCATAGATTCAGCATCATTTTTATCTTCTAACTACAATTACTACTCCCTTTTCGTTTTCAGTGGATCTTCTGGGTTGGACCCTTCATTGGTGCTGCCCTTGCTGCTCTCTACCACCAAGTTGTGATCAGAGCCATTCCTTTCAAGAGCAGTAGCTGAAGAATCTTTGAGTTATCTTCAGACAGTGTGAATTACAACTTATCTGGTTTCTACTTAGTTACTTCCGTTCTTAATCTACTCGTGTGAATGTGTGTCGTTCTTCTTCTGTTACTTTGCCAATGGAATCTGTTGTAAACGAGAATATTCCAGGAAATTCTAAGCTATATCCATCATCCTTATATCATTTCAGTAATTATTATTTATCTTTATCTACATTTTTTCCTACATAATCCACCAAACGTAATAAATACACACCAGAAATTAGTCTGTCTTCAAGATGAGTCACGTCATTAAACACTATGAATCATAAGTCACATGCAAGACATCACACAACACTAATGGCTCCAACATGTTTTTTAATGTTTGTCCGACTTGTCTTTTTCGTATAATTTTTATAAGCTGCTATTTCTTTCTGATTAATTCGTCTCATTGCTTGAAATCAGGGTGAAATCAAATTAGACAACAGAGGATAAGAAATTTTCCAAATTATGTAATTAAATTCATTACAAAATGAACATTTTATTTGAATTAATGATTTATAATATAGCTTATCCAATCAAATCGACAACTGCTTACAATCGCACACACAATAAAATAATGAAATGGAATTTACCCGTCCGAATAAGAAGCCACAAGAGAAAAAAACAATAAATAAGGAGAAAAAAAACGACACACTTTTGCCAAAATTACCTCTTTATCCTTCTCTATGGAATCATCGGTTAGCCAATCGGGGACCGTCAATTGGCAGTGGTTGGGAAAGAAACCGCGACGCGAGTATTTACCACGCGCCCCTGAGCCAGCGAGTATCCGACCGACACACGACATTAAGGTGTAGATTCACCTACCCTATTTACCAAGTAACGACGTTACCGACACCGTCAATGACGCCGTTACGTTTCCCATCAGTCAGATCCGCGGTGATCGCCGTCAGGTCCCGTTTGTGGACGTTAACGAGAAGTCCGTACTTCATGAACAGCGTCAGTGACATTTTCTGCTCCACCTTGTGGCCGTTCGCTACCGTGAGGCGGTGGCGGAGCAGAACCGACGACGCGATGGACTTCATCTGCAGATACGCCAGATCCTTTCCGAGGCAGATCCGTGGACCAGCATTGAACGCTACGAACCTGAATGGATCCTGATTGATGAATTTCATACCGTCCGATGAAGGCGAAATCCATCTCTCCGGCTTGAATTCCAGGCAATCGTCACCCCACGTAGATCTCATTCTCCCCGCCGAGTAGATGGAGTAGGTCACCGACGATCCTGCCGGGACGAACGTTCCATCGGGTAAGACGTCGTCCTTAACGGCCTGTTTTGAGTCCTCCGGCACCGATGGGTACAGCCTTAGGGTTTCAGACAGCGCCGCCTTGAGGTAGACCAACCGGTCGAGTTCCTCGAAAGCTAGAGGTTCGGCCGTCCATGTCGTCACGTCACTGCCACGTGTCTGGATCAGTACGGCGCATATCTCGCGGATGATGTTTTCCTCAACCTTTGGGTGCTGCGTCATGAGCCAGAAGAACCAGCTGAGAGCGACGGATGATGTGTCGCGCCCGGCCAGGATGAAGTTGAGCGCCACGCGCTGGAGAATCGCGTCAGAGTAGGATTCTTTTTTCTTGATGAAGCGGGAGAGGAGGTCGTCATGTTGAGACACGTTGCTCTGCTGACTCATCAGTTCCTGCTTACGTGTACTGATGATATCAGATAAGTATTCCTCGATTTGGACCATGCTTCGGCCCAAGCTGACTTCCATACCGAGTCCGAGCCATTTCTTCAGCTTCCACAGAACCTCCGGCAAAATAAACCGCTGAAGAGAAGCTTCGGTCGCGCGATCAAACGCAACAGCAAACGTGTTCATGGGAAGATCTGGCGAACAAGTCCGCGGGTCCTTCCCAAAAGTCAACCCGCATATGTTGTCGAAAGTGAGCCGCAGAAGCAAGTCCTGAAGGTCGACCGGTTCGCCTCGGACACGAGTCGTTTCGAGGATGGGGCAAAAACGGTTCTTTATAGCCCGGTTAACCCAGCGAACCATGGCTTGACGAAGAGTCCTGGTGGTGAACTCGAGCGCGGCGGTCTTCCGCTGGAAAAGCCAAGTGTCGCCGTCGGAGTTAAAAATGCCTTGACCGAGGAGGTCGTGGAAGACGGCCTGCCAAGTGGGGCCCTTGGGGTAATTGTCGAATTGGGTCTTGAGTATGTGCTCCAGGTTTTTGGGATCGCACGTGACGGTTACGAGGCCTTGTTTCTTGGCCAAGAATGGTATGGCGCATATGCATGTCTGGTACGTACCGCCGCACGCCCGGAGGTTGTCGGAGATCCAGTCGTGCATGCGCTCGCAGTTCTCAATCAGGCCGGGGAGACTGCCCAATACGGGCCAAACACGTGGACCCTTCAAGGACCGGCATATGAACGTAAACCACAGCAGGTACGCCGTGATCGCCGAGAGAATCATTAGAGCAGTGGATATATCCATTTCAGACAAAGCCCAAGCAGGTGAATTTGTTTTCCCGGTAAATGTTATAGTTTCTGTTTCCCGAGAAAGTGACGTTTATGGCAAAACCTACCTGAAAAGAAAAGTAAAAAACTTTACAGAAAACGAAGACGACCCAGGTGGTATTCTGCCCTCCAGGAGCAGAAAAACTGAATAATATATATGTATGTATATGTATGAACAAGAGTGAAGAAATGGAAGAAACTATGGGAAGATTTATAGGAAAGGAAAAGAAGAAGAGCAATTATGAAGGACAGACTGTTTTCCTCTCTCTCCCTCTCTCTGTGAAGAGCTCACTCTATAAACCATGCGATGTTGCAGCACCATTAATGGACCTGCTGGTAGGTGGTTGGAGCCTTAATATTCTAAAAAAAGTCACAAATAAAAAAAAGAAACTTAATCCTTTGGTAAATACTTTGATGGTGGGCTCAAAGCTTACTGAGTGTAACTAAGGAAGAGCATTAAATACGTTTAGTTGAGGAACCAACAAGAGATCTCATCTCAGAGCCGCGGCCCGCGGTTTTGGACGAAACACCCATGAACCCAAGTATTACAACTTACACAAACTAAGCATGGGTCGCCTCCCTTTTATACTCTGTGGCTATTAATGTCAATGGTGAAGACAATAATTAGGGTTTGGTTTTCAACGTGTCAAGCCTTGTTTCTTGGTAAATATATGGACGCGTTGGATCTTTATGAATTGTTTGGGATGGTGCAGATGAGGAAAACAATGATTCTTCTTTCTTCAGTTTGGTGTAAAAATGTTGGAATTAGGGTTTTATTCGATAAGATTGTTAGTGTTTGGTTGAACAACCCACCAACAAATTTTTTTCGTAGTTCCAATACGTTTTAAAGATTGCTTATATATCTTTCACATTTCATTATATTTACATGATTTGTGGCATTCATATGTTGTGGTATATATATGAATATATATATAGAGAGAGATTAGTCTTAAACCGGTTAACTTGCTCAAAATAAGATGATAACATAATATGACTAACGTTTGTTAGGCAATTTGGAAGAAACGGCCGCCAAATTTATAATCACCTAAGATATACAATTTCCATTTATTTTCCCGTCAATCTTTATTTATGTCCTTTTTTGTGAAATTTGAATTTTGTATTAATGATGAGAGACATACAAAATATAATATGCTTTACCAATACAAATGAAATAACGAGGTTTTGTATATTAGTAATTGAAATATTCCCCCTTTTGCCTATTGTATTATGGATTTGTTTCACATAATTTTATATATTTTGGAAACGTGACTATCATTATCAAGTATTATCGGCTGATCTATTGTTTTACTCGAATACGAATTAAAAAAAAGTAACACTTACAACTTCATTTCTCACAAAAAAAATGAAATACTTAATCTCATGGAAAACAGTGAAGGGTTGACCGGTTGGCTTGCATGATCGTATAAATGCATCAGTTATACAGATTCAGATAGAAAGTCAACCCTCTGCAGACATGCACGCATTTGAAGGTCACCAATTGATATATTTCACTATTTCATAGTTACTAAAATATGTTTTATATTTATGGAACTTTACTAGTGTGTGCGCTTTTTTTATTATTATAAAATATTGTAATTTGTAACTCCTTTACCTGTACGTTTTTTTTCTAATGATCATCGAAATAATAGATTTTTTTTAATTGTGTACAAAATTTGGTTACTTGTGTTATCTGTATATAGACTATTACATTAGACAAATCTAGACTTTAAAAAAAAATTTATGTGAGTTAAATCTAAATTCATATTTTATTTAATACGAGAGATTCATTTGTTTAGATTTGAATATATCGATATAGACCTTCATTGTGATATTGACGCTCTAACAACGAATATATACGTGAAAAAGATTGTTACGTAGTGTTGTCACACTTTGACTAGGAGATTAATAAAAATATAAAGTTCTATATATTTGATTGAATAACTCTAAACTTTTCAATTATTTTTTCTATTAATTAGATCCAAACACGTATTTCACATATTTTACGATGAATTGCGATATAGGTGTAGAAATTTCGTTAACAATCAACAATGGGTATTAGAATATACATTAATTGTATATGTGCGTATATGTATAAGATAGGAACGTTTGCAAATCTAAATCAGCATATCATAAATTTTGTTGGGAGTAAAGCATGAAGAAGTACATTTAATCCACAGCCACTTAGGTGTGGAGTAGTTAACCAATTCATGATGCAATTTGTCACAATTTTTGGTCCATTGACTTTCATTCTCATTAAATATCATTCTATCGCTCAACCAAAATGCATTTACACACCAAAACCCAACCCTCCATTTTTATAAAAAATATTTACGGTTAGTTTCTCCCTATAATTATTACCAGTCCTTAAAACTACATATTTTATTTTTATGTCACAAATACAGGTTAATCACACACGATTTGTGTGCATGGGGTTTGATATTCACATCATATATGGATTAACTAGTAGTGTACTGTGTCCTCTGACCCCAAGTAGGAAAAATGGAGATGTATATGGGTTTCAATCTTACATTATATATTGGCTTACCAATATTAATATAGCAATATTATGATAAGTTGTATTAATATCAGTTAGAACATAAATTTTGCACTCATATATATGGTACGGAACAAAATTAAAGTTTTGAACTAATTTTTGGAATCAGTTAGACCTAAACCTATATTTGATATGATATCAGAATCAGGTTCGTCCCGACTTGAATATACCGATGTTGGATCCCCGATTACGATATCTACGCTCCAAAAACGAACCTGAACGTGATGGAGAGTGTTATGATAAAATGTCCTATATCGACTAGAACATGAATCTTGAACTCATATATATGGTATTGACAAAAGATTAGTTAGGTCCAATACCATATTTGACAAAAGATTCCTTCCAAGTGTGAGAATGACAATGAATCACATCTTTCACTTTTACTTAAAAAAGGTTCATAATCAAGGATCAAACTGTAGTGTTCGTCCTAAGAACTATAACTCATCTGCACTACCACCACTAGCTTCATCATTCTCAAGTTTCTCAATGACTTGTTCAAGAGGAGGATCTCCAGGCCTTCGAAATTTTTGTTCCCCTATCTTTACCTCATAAGCCTCTTCTTGTTTCAGGAGAAAGTCCTTTAACTGAAATTTCCCAAGACCAGAGTATTTGTGATAATGTCAACAAACAGAAATTAATCAATTTGTGTTGGTGTCTCCAAGTTACCTCCATCGCGTCCACTCCATTTTGCACGGTGAACATGATTGTGTTCAGATCAATACCCATGAATTTGACCTCTAACCCTCCTGTCTTTAAGACTTTGTTCCATTTCATGGCAGTTTCAAGCAACGTTTCCTGGTACAGTTAACAACCACAGAAGAACTTCAACACCACATCCCCCAATCCGAAAGGCTTGGCCTAATTCGCATTCAGGGCATGTAAATGCAATCTAATTACAAACCAAAACCTCAAAACTGACGGAATTTATGGGGTCAAAGTCATAACCAATTAGCCGTGATTAGATTGATCCATATATTTTGTATATTGGATTAGGATTGATTCTTATATTTTGTATATTGGATTAGGATTAAGTAATTTATGTAGTATTTGTATTCCTAGTACACCCTGTCACACCTGATGATACTTATCGGTCTGTATCGAACGAAATCCACTTTTAGGGTCGATAACAATCCATTTTAATTAACCCGATTATAATAGCATGAACCGATCGTTAATAAATAGATTGATCCATACTCTATATATTGTATTACACTAATTGGTATTATTCCTAACAATACTTATTACATAAGTAATCATATAGTTAGGACTACAAAATTAATCTGTTTGGTCCCGTTCTTGTGGTTCATCATATATGGTATACATGAATGTCAAAATAAATTTGGTGCAGTTTAACTGTACCTCAGTCCATAGGATTTACGGAGCAACTGCAACTAGATAAAGAGAGAGAGCACAAGGGATTCAAAACAATTTACCTTAGTACGGGAAACGCCCAACCGAAGCTTCACAAATCCCTGCACCGGCGCAAAAGTCCGCTTCGCCATTTCCGCTTGGATCTGTTCGGGAGCCAACTTGGAGAAATCCGGAGGTGGATCGAACTCCTGAGTCTCAGGAGATGATTTCTTCCCCCACTCCTTCCAGGTTTCGTCTTCCTCGTCGTCAATGACATCGTCTAGGTCGTCGGAGATCTCGATCCGCCGCTTCCCGGCCGCGGCGAGTCGGACGAATCCGTTGAAATGAGAGGAGAGCAGGGGAATAAAGAGGAAGAAGAGAAGAATCAACGAAGTAGAGAGGTTGTTCATGTTACCGATCACTCATGGGAGTGAGAGGAGATCGTCATTTTAAAAATACAAACAAACAGAGGCTTCATAATTATAACGTGATTCAAATAAATTAACGACATAAACAGCGGTGGAGGATGGATGCTCATGTGAGACTACTTGCCGTTTTAGTATTAGAGAGAGAAACTTGTTGACGAGTTCTAAACGTGAAGGGGGCAAGCTTTGGAAGCCATGGAAGTCGAAACGGGAATGTGTGGCGTCAAGTCATTTGTTTTATTGATGTGGATGTCTACGATTGCAGACACGTGGGTTGATTTTGACTCATACGATAATGATGGCTGATTTCAAGAAAATAAAAAAAATTGAATTCTTAATTATTATTTTACCAATAATATGGACCACGGACTATATAGTTAGTCAGTCATACATTTAAAAAATTTAATAACAATAATCAGAATATTAATATTTTTAAACTTTTTTGTCTATACGTTATACATAAAGACAATATTTTAATGTTATTTTTTAAAATAATTATAATCCATATATTGATATAAAAATGTTAATTTAACCTAAGTCAGTTTATATATTATACTTTTTTCCTAAAAAATATAATATAAAAATATTTTTTATAAATGATAATAAAGGAATACAACAAAACCTATAAATAAATATTCAAAATTTATATATATAATTATATTTTAAAAAATATTATGATTATATTTTTTTGTGATAGAAACAAAATATTACATAGAATTATAGAATAATTTTTTTATAGATCGGTACATAATTTATGTGAATAAAAAAAATCAATATATCCCAAGGATTTATTTTTGTATGATTATATTTTCTAAATCAATTTATTATTTTATAGTCTAGATTATATTCAATTATCGGATTGATAATCTGTTTAATACTTTTGTACGAATCTATATATTTTGTTGATTTTGATGATTAAATTGGAAAATTTCATTGGTAGATTGCATCTGGTGCACTTTAACTCAATTTGTAGAATGATAAATAGGTCAGTCTTTTATGGTTGAAATATTGTTTAGTTTAATTAAATCTCTAGTTTATAGTTTACATAAGTACATATGCTGGTTATAATTTTTCGAACAAATATAACGCCAAAAAAAGTAATTATTTTTATCCATTATAAATTAATTCTTATTATTTTGATAGTTTGATAATAAAAAATTATGAAAATAATTTACATTTATAAATTTAATTATGCGGTGAACCCATAAACCCGTATAGATAATGAAAAATTCTAAACCAAGATAATTTTCTCCAATAAAATTTTAAAGCAATATGAATAAATGTCACTTGGGGACTCGACGGCTCGTTTAATGTGACGGGTATAACGTATAAAAAAGAATGTGATAAATGTGATTACTTTTAATAAGTTTGATAAATAATATGGTTCGTTTATAAAATAAACTGTTATTAATAATATAAGAATAAGAGTCGCCAAAGATGAACCCATCGCCTCAAGACAGGCAGACAACGCACTCCGGGATAGAAATTCCACAAAGGCCAATGATTCCCGAGTTTGTATGGCCCTCATATGTTTTTCACATATTATATATATATTTCTAAGTTATATATAAAATATTTTTCTTTTCAATTATTGTTCTTATATATATTAGTATTTGTAATGTATCATACAAATGTAGCTTTTAATATGATATTGTAATATTCAATAAAGTTAAAGTTGTGAGTGGACCGATCTTTTTATCGTGTGTGATAATAGGCAATGAAAATGCATATTATTTTACCACAATTTTATTTCTTAATGAGATTCTTATCTTAAATGGATGACAAAAATTAGCATTTTTTGCCATTATGGGAAATAGGTCCACACTATTTTTTTTTTCAAAATGAACTTTTGAATTGAAGTATTCTGAAATTTTCCCAACTTTAGAGAATTGTGAATTAATTTTGGTGGCATTTTAGGTAATAACTATTATAAATGGAAAAAGATTCATTTTATTTAAAATAAATTAAGATAACTTTTATTGCAAAAATTTCCAATTTTGTTTTCAAAATTACACAATTGAAATTTATTTTCTGACAAAAATGTCTAAAATTTAATAGACAAAAGTGAAAATATTAAAAAAGAGATTTTATCGACATAATTATTAAAAATGCGTAATCTCCATTTTGAAAGTATAGATTCAATTCAACCATTTTCACTGAATAATTATATCATCTATATAAAATAATGTATAAATTATGAACACATATTAAAGTGGGCTAACTTTAAAAATATATTCGTAGGGCTAAAACACTTCAAAAATACCATTCCCGAAAAAGAAAAAAATTTTAACTTCAAAAATACCCTTATAAATATTGATATTCCCAAAATACCCCTGTGACCTTACGACCCAATTCGACCCAACGACCCAGTTTGACCCTACGACCCTTATCCCTCTACGACCTTTATTCCTCTGCGACCCTTTGACCCCTGCGACCCTTGTCCCTCTTCGACCCTTGTTCCTCTGCGACCTTTAGATCCCTGCGACCCTTGTCCCTCTACGACCCTTGTTCCTCTGTGACCCTTGGACCCCTACGACCCTTATCCTTCTGTGATCCTTGGACTCCTGCGATACTAATTTATTATTTACAAATTATTTACAAATAATACGAATAAAATTTCGAAAATACATCTCAAATCAAAATATGTTGGACCCGTGCGACCTTTCCGACCATTGCGACCCTTCCGGCCATTTCGACCCTTTCGACTAGTCTTTTCAATGTCAGACTACTGCTTTTTCCAGGTTCTAGCTATGCTTTTTATTTTACCAATGCCACATTGAAGACCTATAAGGTTCTTTAATGTGGTCAATACATGTACCTTGGTCATTCTTTGTATTTATTGTCTTTTTGGAATTTTAGGAGTCCATTTATTTTTCGTTATAAATAGAGGAGGAAAAACCGAAAAGCTACAACAAGCACCAAATCATCTCTTGTTTCGAGTCTTTCATTCTCTCAAAAGGGCGATTTCTAACATCTAACCCTAAATTCTCTAAAAAATCTTTGTTACCTTTGTGACCGTTAAGGTCACATGGTCGACCCAGGGCATCGTGTTGTCTATTTGTTACTCAATGTCTTGGTAATCGTCGGACTCAGTCTGTATGCAGATACACACAAGTACTTAACACTTGGATGGACGACTTTGTGATGTACCTGCACTACATAAGGTCTTGGTAATCGGCGGACTCAGACATCAAGCTGTATCCGCGTTACCTAAGGTCACGGTTGGAGATCATTTGCTACCGTGGAACTCACCATACATGATTCAAAGCCCGAAATGTCAATGGAGCATTTCGTGAAGCTTGGAGAAGTCACACACGACTCTTCTTGCGGGGAAAGGCTCTGATGTGTCTTTAAACTTCGGCAAATTTGGCCTTTTTTTCTTTCTTTTTTTTTCTCGAACTTCTTTTTGCCTTTTTCTTCTTCTTCAACTTTTTTCTTTCCTTTTTTTAACCGTTGTGACCTTTGAGACCTTATGTAACCTTATGTAACTCTTGTGACCTTTGAAACATTTGAGACCTTATGTAATCAATATTTAAACGTTGAAAATGTCTTATTTGCATCTATTGTTCGTAATATTATGACCCAATATGACCCGTTATGCGACGTTCAATCGGATTAAATTATAATCATGTTTAAACGGGTACGACTCATGTGACCACACATAACCCTTGTACGACTCATGCGACCCAATATGATCACATATGACCCATGGACGACTCATGCGACCAAATATGACCCATGGACGTCTAATGCGAACACATAAGACCCTTGTACGACTCATGCGACCCTATATGACCCA
>CM071861.1:38567000-38612303 GCA_036759665.1 Gynandropsis gynandra
TGGAGTCACATTGTAAGTGGAATAAATGCCTAAATTGTGACTCCTTCTCTAAGTAATGCAACTACTGTTCATTTAAGATTCCTCTAAGCGTCCTTATTGTCTCGTGAGGATAACACTTGGTGGTGATCTTTGGAATTCTGTTCATGTGCTTGAATTCATACACTAATTTCGGCTTTGGCGCCACCTACAAAATGACCAATTACGAATACATTATACTTCTACCGACCTAAGCGACCCATGCGATTCAACCGACCCGTGCGACTCAACCGACCCGTGCGACTCAACCGACTCAAACGACCCTCAGACACTCTGCGACACTCAACCGACTCACTGAGACTCAACCGACCAACGCCCTTCAAACGACCATTGCGACCCATCCCACTCACTCAGACAACTGACTCACTGAATCGAATATGGTCATGCAACTCCTGCGACCCTTGCTGACACTCACCCGTTTCAAATCAATAAACTGAGTCGAAGATGGTCATGAAATTACTGCGACCCTTGCTACTCAACCGACTCACGGAGTCGAAGATGCTCATGCAACTACTACGACCCTTGCGACCTAACCGACTCACTGACAGTGACACTCACCCATTTCAAATCAATAAACCATTTTGTGACTCGAAAGCTTGCAAAACCTTAGAAATCGAACTACTTACACTTATTGACGCAATTGAAGATTGACTCGTGCTCTCTTCGCCAGCGATGCTGCTGATTCTAGCCATTTTCCTTCTCGCCAACTACAAATCGATCCCTCTCAAGTTCGACATCACTTATTTCTTTCTTGCTATAAACTTTTAAACAAGTTTCACGGCGAAAAACTGTTCGGCTATCTCGTTTTCGGCAGTTTTCACGTCAAAAAACTGCCGAACTTCCATTTTTCGAACATTAAAGGCAAGTTTATCTTTTCTTCAGTTTTTTTTCGGATTTAATAATTATTTTGGGGAATGGTATTTTTGAAGTGGTTTAGCCCTATAAGGGTATTTCTGATATTCCGCCTATTAAAGTTCTAACTTTTTAGGGTTTTCGTAAAACTAAAGTTTTAAACTTTTTGACGAAAAAAGGAAAAAAGCCAATTCCCCCCTCAACTATCATGATTTACTCAAATTCCCCCATGAACTATCTAACACAGTTAATTTCCCCCTCATCTTACAAAATCCATCCGATTCCCCCCTCAACTATATCAATTCAGTCATTTCCCACATCCGTTATATAAATAGTATATTGGTGTTAACCGACCCGGTTTTGACCCGATTTTAATCAAGTTTAAAGTGAGTAAATCAGGTTAAAAGTGAGTAAATCGATTAAATCGGGTTGAAATTCGGTGAAAACTAGTAAAATTTAGGTGAAATCGGGTTGAAATTATATTACTTTGGATGAAATTGAGGTAAATCAAAAATTGAGTTAAATCGATTAAAAAAGAATAAATCGGGTTAAAAGTGAGTAAATCGGTTTAATCAAGTTTAAAGTGAGTAAATCGGGTTAAAAGTGAGTGAATCGAGTCAAAATCGGGTCAAAACCAGGTCGACACCAATATACTATTTAAATAACGGAGGGAGGAATTGACTCAATTGATATAGTTGAGGGGGGAATCATATGGATTTTGTAAGATGATGGGAGAATTGGCTGTGTCAGATAGTTCAGGGGGAATTTAAGTAAAGCATGATAGTTGAGGGGGAATTGGCTTTTTTCCCAAAAAAAGAAATTTCACCCAATTTTTCCCTTATCATACAAAATCCATCCGATTCCCCTCTCAACTATATCAATTCAGCCAATTTCCCCTCCGTTATATAACCAGTATAACTCTGTTAACCGATCCGATTTAACCGAATTTAACTCGATTTTGTCCCGAATCAAATATCCAATTTTTAACATATTATAACCGATTTTAACCCGATTTCGACAATTGTTAAACCCAATTTCACTCAATTTTAACCCGATTTTACCTAATATTAACCCAATTTCACCCAAATTAACCCGATTTCATCAAATATAGTCTGATTTCCACCCAATATTAACCTAATTTCACCTAAATTAACCCGATTATCGTCCAAATTTAACCCAATTTCACCCACTTTAACCGATTTACTCACTTTTAACCCGATTTACTATTTTTTAATTCGATTTAACCTGATTTTCGATTTACCTCAATTTCATCCAAAGTAATATAATTTCAACCCGATTTTACCCAATTTAATATAATTCCAACCCAAATTCACCCAAATTAACCCGATTCCATCAAATTTAATCCGATTTCCACACAAATTTAAACCGATTTTATCCAATTTTAACCTAATTTCAGCAAAATTAATCCGATTATCGCCCAAATTGGGTGAAAATTTGGGTGAAATTGGGTTAAAATTAGATAAAAATAAATTTGGGAAATTTGGGTGAAATTGGGTTAAAATTAGATAAAAATCGGGTTAAATTTGGGTGGAAATCGGATTAAATTTGATGAAATCGGGTTAATTTGGGTTGGAATTATATTAAATTGGGTAAAATCGGGTTGAAATTATATTACTTTGGATTAAATTGAGGTAAATCGAAAATCAGATTAAATCGAAGAGTAAATCGGGTTAAAAGTGAGTAACTCGGTTAAATTGGGTGAAATTGGGTTAAATTTGGGCGATAATCGGGTTAATTTAGGTGAAATTGGATTAAAATTGTATAAATTTAGGTGAAATCGAGTTAAATTTTGGTGGAAATCAGATTAAATTTGATGAAATCGGGTTAATTGGGTTAAAATTGGGTAAAATCGGATTAAAATTGAGTGAAATTGGGTTTAAAAATTGTCGAAATCGGGTTAAAATCAGTTATAATACGATCAAAATTGGGTATTTGATTCGGATCAAAATCGGGTCAAAATCGGATCGGTTAACATAATTATACTGGTTATACAACGGATGAGAGAATTGACTGAATTGGTATAGTTAAAGAAAAAATCGGATAGATTTTATAAGATAAGGGAGAATTAACTGTCTCAACTAGATTCCCAGTTAAAACATAATAGTTGGGGGTTAGATGTTTTTTCCCTAATTTTAATTCTTAACGAGATTCTTATCTTAAATGGCAAATTAGCAATATTTTTTTGCCACTATGGGAAATAGGTCCACACTATTTTTTCCCCAAAATGAACTTTTGAATTGAAATATTCTGAAATTTTCCCAACTTTAGAGAATTTTGAATTAATTTTCCTAGCATTTTAGGTAATAACTAGTATAAATGGAAAAAAATTCCTTTTGTTTAAATATAAATTAAGATAAATTTTATTGAAAATATTTTCAATTTTGTTTTAAGAATTACACAATCGGAATTTATTTTCTGACAAAAAAATCTAGACTTTAATAGACAAAAGTGAAAACATTAATAAAAAGAGATTTTATTAGCATGATTATTAAAAATGCGTAATCTCCATTTTGAGAATATAAATTCAACCATTTTCACTGAATAATTATATCATCTATATAAAATATTGTATAAATTATGAACATGTATTAAAGTTTTAAACTTTTCGGTTTTCGTAAAACTAAAGTTTTAAACTTTCAGACGAAAAAAAAGAAGAAATTTCAGTCTCATCTCAAGTGTCATCTTCAAAATATCGTGTCAGAAAAACAGAGCAACAAACAAATTGATTGAAATAAAAAATGTATAAAAAAAGACATTGGTCTTAGTGCCACTGAAGCTTTTTGACTGAAATAAAAAAATGTATAAAAAACAAATTGATTGAAATAAAAATTGAAATGTATAACAAACAAATTGATTGAAAAACAGAGCAACAAACAAATTGATTGAAATAAAAATGTATGAAACACGATCGTTTCATTCTCCTTGTAGAAGATGACGTCTTCAAATTTTACTCGAAAGCGACCCTCCACTTAATCCCACCTTTCAACCTTATAAAGCTTTGGCCTTTCCTCTCCACCGTTCACTTCTCTTCGCCCACTTCGCTTAGATTGTGCTTCTCTCTCTGAACTAAGCTTTGTCTTCATCCATGGCGGCTATTTCGAGGAGGTTGCTGAGGAGAGAGACTATCCCATGTGGTGTTAACACCATGAGGAAGCTCTTCTCCACCGCTGATTCCCCTTCGTTCGCCCAAAGACTCCGAGATCTTCCCAAGGATTTCCCCTCCACCAACGCCAAGCGGGACGCCTCTCTGGTGAGTCCAATGTTCTTCTATTTCATCTGGGTTCGTTCGTGCTGAGTAACAATGGAGGTCTTTGTGTTGTACGTTGCAGCTTATCGGCAAGACTCCTCTTGTTTTCCTTAACAATGTCACCGATGGATGTGGGGCTTATATTGCAGCCAAGCAAGAAATGTTTCAGCCAACTTCCAGTGTCAAAGACAGGTACTTTACCTACTTTTCTTCACCGTAATTTCAGTTTTGTATGGTCCTGGATCTACAAATAAACCGTCAATTTTGTCCATCTTGTTGTACGCAGACCGGCATTAGCCATGTTTGTTGATGCAGAAAAGAAAAACTTGATCAGTCCTGGCAAGGTAAGCATATTCGGAGGTGTATTCGTTTTCACCGATTCGAATTCGAGATTGGTGAGTTTATTGGGCTGATGTGATGTTCAGACAACTTTAATCGAACCCACATCTGGAAACATGGGGATAAGTATGGCTTTCATGGCGGCGATGAAAGGGTACAGAATGATATTAACCATGCCCTCTTACACCAGTTTGGAAAGAAGGGTGACGATGAGAGCTTTCGGGGCAGAGCTCATCCTCACTGATCCAACCAAAGGTATGGGAGGGACGGTGAAGAAGGCATATGAACTGTTGGAGAATACACCCGATGCGTTCATGTTACAGCAATTCTCTAACCCCGCCAATACTCAGGTTAGTGATCGATCCTCCTTTGTAGTTACATCAGCAAATCTTGTTCAGTGTAGAAGTTGACAACGTGGAATGATCTGAAACAGTCACATTTTGAGACAACTGGTCCTGAAATATGGGAAGATACTCTTGGAAATGTTGACATATTCGTGATGGGAATCGGAAGTGGTGGTACAGTTACTGGTGTTGGTCAATATCTCAAATCTAAAAACCCTAATGTCAAGGTGATACATTACATACAATATTTCTATTCATTATATATGCCAAATCATGCAAGTTTTCATCTGGGTGGTGACTGTTTTCTCTGCCAGATATATGGAGTGGAGCCTGCTGAAAGCAACATATTGAATGGTGGTAAACCTGGTAAAAAAATCATAGAATCGTACGACCCATTTACTGTAAATTACATATTTTTGTTAAAAGAATGGATCTTGTGATGCTAATGTCGATGTTTGAACAGGTCCACATGCAATCACAGGGAATGGAGTTGGGTTTAAACCTGATATACTGGACATGGATATTCTGGAGAAAGTTCTTGAGGTCAGTGTTAAGTAGTCTGTCTCTGTCTGTGTCAAAGCTCTGATCTTTCAAACATGATCGAATTGCGAGAGATTCAATGACAGGTTAGGAGTGATGATGCTGTAAAGATGGCTAGAGAATTGGCATTGAAAGAAGGTCTAATGGTAAGAGTTTATACTGAAGTATTGAAACAGATATGAAGAAAGAAAATGACACACGTGGGTGTTAAAACAGGTGGGGATATCGTCAGGTGCTAATACAGTTGCAGCTCTTAAACTGGCAAAGATGCCGGAGAACAAAGGAAAGCTCATTGTGGTAAGAAAAGTAGATAAACCTTTGATCATTAAGAGTATGTAATTAAGATTATCGATGATAATGTTTTTTTTTTTTTTATGATGGAAATGAACAGACTTTGCATGCTAGTTTTGGGGAGAGATATCTGTCATCTGTATTGTTCGAAGAACTGAGGAAAGAAGCTGAGAAGATGGAGCCTGTTTCTGTTGATTGATCTTTTTCTGAATTAAATCTTTCTTTTTTTAATGTATTGGAGTGTATTTCCTTCTGATCTTTCAAGCTTTTGCATTTTCAAAAAAGAATAATAATGATTAGATATGGGATATATACTTTTGTGGTTAAAAATGTAATATTTTGTATATTATTTGCTTGAGTGGTGATATATCGTCGAAAGCATAATATAAATTGAATAAGAAACTGGGACTAATTAAATGAATAATGAGTTGTGATGCCACGTGTCGTGTTACTGTTGGAAATATCTTCGATGTTTAGGGGTAGGATCGTAATAAATGGCGAATACCGAGGTGCTTTTAACTGACACGTTTTCCGTAAAGCTCCAACTGTATCGAGAGGACGGGCCCACATCTTGACAAGCTGACAAGGCTCCCAAATAATAAAATAATTAAATCAAATTAATCAGATTGATGATGCCATAAACTGAACCAAAAAAAAGAAAAAAAAAGGAAGTAATCCGCTAGGGTTTGACTGTGAGAAATTGATGATCGCGTGAAATTCTGAAGAGGAAGCGATCGCCAATTCCGTGGAATTCGCTTCCATCCCTTTCCCGAAAACCCACAAGGATCCGAATTATTCCCTTTTTATCCCGTGAGTTCCGCATCCTCGAGAGAGATACTCATATTCGGTGCAAATCTAAGAGCGAGAAGACTAGTGGCAACGACTGAGTGTGTTTTTTGAGCTTGTAAAGTTTCCATTTTTGCACGTTGGGATCCGAGGTTTTTCAGGTTCCTTGGGGACTTCTGTCCGAAAATGTTTGGAGGGATTCCGGTCTTTTGGTTTTCTTTCTTCATGGGGCTCTTCTGTTCGTAGGATTTTTGAACTTTTAATCTTCTTCCGTGAAGGCTTGATTGGTTTGGGCGGAGTGAGTGTTTGGTTTTCTCGGTGAATTGAATGCAATCTGGAGGCGGTAGCGGAGGCCTCCCCCGGAACCCGGGTGTGGGTCCGGCGGGTCGGACTGGATCCACGTCATCCGCTGCGTCTCCGTCTTCATCCTCATCTTCGGTGCAACAGCAGCAGCAGCAACAGCAACAACTGGCTTCTAGACAGGTAAGAGATTCTAAATTCGGCTTTTGTTTCAGGTGAAGTGGAACATTGTTTCTGTAGTGTTTTTGTGTGTCAGAAGAAGGGTCCCCGCAGTTACTTTTGTTTGAAGGACGATGCCATTGTGGGTACATTGTTGTTTATGGGCACTGATGAGACTCTATCTACATTTACTAAACCTCGTTGACTGTCTGCTTGAACTTATGGATGGTTATTTAATTTATAGGGGTTTAACTGGTTTGTCTTAAACTCAGTGAAAATGGAAAGTCTTAAGTTGAAGCTATTGCGAGAACTGCTTCTTGTCTTCTTTATTGTTTTTCATGCGTCCATGACAGCAACAACTGAGAAAGTCCGAGGGAAATGAAACCATGTTAGCGTATCATGCTGGTGGAATGATGGGAGGGGGCAACTTTGCATCGTCACCAGGCTCAATGCAACAGCTGTCTCAGCAGTCGAGGAAATTCTTTGAGGGCTCTTCCCAAGATGGTCAGCAAAGTCTTAATCCAGTTCAGCAAGCCTATCTTCAGTATGCTCTTCAAGCACAGCAACAAAAAGCAGCATTGACATCACAGCAGCAAGCTAGAATGGGAATGTTGGGAAAGGATCAGGATGCCCGAATGGGAATGATGAATATGCAAGCATTGATGTCTATGCAGGCATCTAGTCAGTCTCAGGCCACATCTTTTAAGCCATCGTCTGAACGATTTGCTCGCAATGAAAAGCAAATGGAACCAGGTTCTGAACCTGGAAATGACACAAAACTTCATCCTCAACAGGTAGGAACTGGACAGCTAATGCCTGGGAATATCATAAGGCCAATGCAGGCACCACAAGGTCAACAGGTTGTCCATAACATGGGAAACACTCCTCTTGCATTGGCACAGCAGTGGCAGGCAATGCAGGCATGGGCTCTTGAGCGTAATATTGATCTCTCACATCCTGCCAATGCCAACCAAATGGTTCACATTCTGCAGGCAAGAATGGCTGCTCAACAGAAAGCTAATGAAGGCAATGTGTCTATACATCCACCATCTATGCCGGTCTCCAGCCAACCGGCTACTTCTTCGATGGCCCCAGGTGAGAAATCCCCGCATGCTAATTCAGCTAGTGACATCTCTGGGCAGTCAGTCCCTGGGAAGGCCAAACAGTCAGTCTCCAGTGGCTCTTTTGCCTCGACTTCAAGTCCCAGGGTGGGCAACCCTGCTATGCATCCGTTCTCCATCCAAGGAAAAGATAGCCTGATGCATTCTCGCCATTTAGGTCTGCCTACAAATGGGGCACCTTTAGGGCATTCCATACAGACATCTGCGAACGTGACCCAGGTTGTGGATCCACATCCATCTACAAAGAAAACTGAGACATTGCAGATGCAGCAACATAAGCAACTGAACGCACAGGTTCCGATCTCAACAACTCCATCTGATGTAGGTTCAGTTAGTAATTCTTCACTCCATGTTGGACTGGGGACCCAACAAGCACATCAGCGACTTGGATTCACCAAACAACAACTCCATGTCCTCAAAGCCCAAATTCTCGCATTTAGGCGTTTAAAGGTTTGCAATTTTTGTTCTTTTTCTCGGTTCTGTTTTTGGGTGTATATGCTTTTGATGATGTTTCACAACTGATTTAAGCCCGCCTCTTAATTACTTTGATCATTTTCATTTATTCTTTTACGTGTTCCTTGACAGAAAGGAGAAGGCACATTGCCTCAAGAGCTTCTTCAAGCTATTACTCCACCACCACTTGATTTTCAGTTGCAGAGACAAATTCCTAACTCGGGAGGAAGCATTCAGGATATATCTTCAAGGAAGTCTGAGGAAGACGAAGCAAGGGTTTCAGAATCTGGCAAGGCGTTTCAGGCTGCATCTTCTGCAGACAGACAGATTTTTTCAAAAGAGGAAGATAAAGCTGGTGATACAAAAACAGCTACAACAACTGGTCATAACCATGGAATCCAAAACATGGAAAAAGAAGCTGCATCTGTCACTATGGCGACAAAAGAAGAGCAGCAGACCGATGCATTTGCTGTTAAGTCAGACCAAGGAGCAGATGCTGATACTCAAAATACTCCTAGAACTGATTTGACAGCTGTTGCATCTGATGGAGGACAGTGTAAGAAACCTCCACAAACAAGCCCGCCTCCCCAGCAGTCCAAAGATACGGCCAGAAAATACCATGGACCATTGTTCGATTTTCCCTTCTTTACTCGGAAACACGATGCATATGGATCAGCACCGTCCAATGCAAATAACAATCTCACATTAGCATATGATATAAAAGATTTGTTGTTTGAAGAAGGTACGTCATTCCTTAACAAGAAAAGGGCAGAGTGTTTGAAGAAGATAAATGGTCTACTGACCAAAAACTTGGAGAGAAAAAGGATTAGGCCGGATCTTGTTATGCGATTGCAAATTGAAGAGAAAAAACTTAGGCTTATGGAGCTTCAATCACGTGTCAGGGATGAGGTGGATCGACAACAGCAAGAGATAATGTCCATGCCTGATAGACCATACCGTAAATTTGTGAGGTTGTGTGAACGTCAGCGTCTTGAAATGGCAAGACAAGTACAGGCCACTATGAAAGCTGTTAGAGAGAAGCAACTGAAATCCATCTTTCAGTGGCGTAAGAAACTCCTTGAGGCACATTGGGGTATACGTGACGCTCGGACTGCTCGCAATAGAGGAGTGGCTAAATACCATGAAAAGATGATGAGAGAATTCTCTAAAAGGAAAGATGATGGCCGTAACAAAAGGATGGAGGCCTTGAAAAATAATGATGTAGAAAGGTACAGGGAGATGTTGCTGGAACAACAGACAAGTATGCCTGGTGATGCTGCAGAGCGATATGCTGTTCTTTCTTCATTTTTGAGCCAGACCGAAGAATATCTCCATAAACTAGGCGGAGAGGCGGCGAGTGCTGCTGCTGCAGCAGCAAGACTACAGGTTTATTTGCTGCTTCCCTTGTCCTCAACTGATGCTCCTTTATGTGCATAGAGATGTTTTCCTTGTACTTTTCTCCTAAAAGGAAAGATCTTTCTCATGTATTTGTCTCCCTAAAATTTTTGTACTTGCATTTGGTGATGAAGGGTCTATCTGAAGAAGAAGTCAGAGCGGCAGCAGCTTGTGCTCGAGAGGAGGTTATGATCAGAAATAGATTTATGGAAATGAATGCCCCAAAAGACGGTTCATCTGTCAACAAGTAAGTTCTTACTAACTTAGTAGGATTAAATCGAGATAATATCTGAGGAAACAAAGCATGGGTTGTTGTTACTCATGCTTCATCGGCTACTCACACCAATTTCTGATGTGATTGTAAAATGACTTGCCTTTGTTAGGAGGCTCATTGGGATCATATATGTGACACATTATGTATTTTCAGGTATTATAGTCTGGCCCATGCTGTAAATGAAACGGTCATTAGGCAACCCTCGATGCTTAAAGCAGGAACTTTACGAGATTACCAGCTGGTATGATCGTATCTAGCCTCTGTTTCCTTGTTTGGTGTATGTTTTTTTCCAACATTTCATTGCAAGAGATTCTAAGGGATTGCAGTCTTTATCATACAGGTTGGATTACAGTGGATGCTCTCTTTGTATAACAACAAGTTAAATGGAATCTTGGCGGATGAGATGGGTCTTGGAAAAACTGTACAGGTTGACTGACTGCAGATTTTTTTGGATCAAGCAATAGAATATGAATGTTCTTTTGGCACTCTTTGTTCATGATGATCTCTCTTTCCTGGTGCAGGTTATGGCATTGATTGCTTACCTTATGGAGTTTAAGGGTAATTATGGACCACATCTCATTATTGTTCCCAATGCTGTTCTTGTGAATTGGAAGGTTGGTATTTTCCAGTGTATGTTCGTTAAGTCTGTGAGTGCAACCTTTCTAAAATCCGAAGGATTTTTCTTCTGCAGAGTGAATTCTATAATTGGCTGCCTTCTGCTTCTTGCATATTTTATGTCGGTACAAAGGACCAGCGTTCAAAATTATTCTCTCAGGTAAATATGTTGAACAGATTTTTCTTATGCTTTGAATTTGGTTTTGATTGTTTTAACATAAGCTTTTGTTCCCTTCTACAGGAAGTTTGTGCCATGAAATTTAATGTTCTTGTTACGACGTATGAGTTCATCATGTATGACCGCTCAAAATTATCAAGGGTTGACTGGAAATACATTATAATTGATGAAGCACAACGAATGAAGGACAGAGAATCTGTTTTGGCACGAGATCTTGACAGATATCGCTGCCAGAGGAGATTACTTCTCACTGGGACACCTTTACAGGTTGGTAAACATAAATCTTGAATTCTTCATAATAATGATCATGAACATGTGTTTCATTTTTATCTGCAGAATGATCTGAAAGAGCTTTGGTCTCTTTTGAATCTCCTTCTTCCTGAAGTCTTTGATAATCGAAAAGCATTTCATGATTGGTTCTCACAACCCTTTCAAAGAGAAGGTCCTGCTCATAATGTAGAGGATGATTGGCTTGAGACAGAGAAAAAAGTTATAATCATTCATAGGCTTCATCAAATTTTAGAGCCTTTCATGCTCAGACGTCGTGTTGAAGATGTAGAAGGTTCACTTCCTCCTAAGGTAAACGGCGTCAGTCCTGTATTGAATTATAGTTTTAGGTAGTGATATTTCTTCTGACAATCTTTCTGGGTTTTAGGTTTCCATAGTGTTAAGATGTAGAATGTCTGCGATTCAAAGTGCCGTTTATGATTGGATAAAAGCTACCGGGACACTTAGAGTTGATCCCGAGGATGAAAAACACAAGGCTCAGAAGAATTCTGCATACCAAGTTAAGTTGTACAGACCTCTAAATAATAGGTGCATGGAATTGAGGAAAGCTTGCAATCATCCGTTGCTCAATTACCCGTATTTCAATGACTTGTCTAAGGATTTCCTTGTAAGATCATGCGGGAAATTATGGATTCTGGATAGAATCCTCATAAAGCTTCAGAGAACAGGGCATCGAGTATTACTCTTCAGTACAATGACAAAACTCCTTGATATCTTAGAGGAATATTTGCAATGGAGGAGACTTGTGTACCGAAGAATAGATGGAACAACCAGCCTGGAAGATCGGGAATCAGCAATTGTCGACTTTAATGACCCTGATACAGATTGTTTTATCTTCTTACTCAGTATACGTGCAGCTGGTCGGGGTCTTAATCTTCAGACTGCTGACACAGTTGTCATATATGATCCTGATCCAAATCCTAAGAACGAGGAACAAGCGGTTGCTAGAGCTCATCGTATCGGACAGACTAGGGAAGTAAAAGTTATTTATATGGAAGCGGTCGTTGACAAAATTTCCAGCCATCAAAAGGAAGATGAACTGAGAAGTGGTGGTTCGATAGACCTAGAGGATGACTTAGCTGGGAAAGATCGGTATATGGGATCGATTGAGAGTCTCATAAGGAATAATATTCAACAGTATAAGATTGACATGGCTGATGAAGTCATCAATGCTGGGCGTTTCGACCAGAGGACAACGCATGAAGAGCGGCGTATGACCTTGGAGACTTTATTACATGATGAAGAGAGATATCAAGAAACTCTCCATGATGTACCTTCCCTACATGAGGTGAATCGGATGATTGCCAGAAGTGAGGAAGAAGTGGAATTATTTGATCAGATGGATGAAGAATTTGACTGGACGGAGGAGATGACCTCTCATGAACAGGTTCCAAAGTGGCTTCGAGCTAGTACCAGAGAAGTTAATGCTACTATTGCTGATTTGTCTAAGAAGCCATCAAAGAATATCTTATTCAGTGGGAATTTGGGTGTGCAACCTGGTGAGCCTGGGACTGAGAGAAAAAGAGGGCGGCCGAAGAGCAAAAAGATTAACTACAAGGAAATCGAAGATGACAATGGAGGATACACCGAGGCAAGCTCTGAAGAAGGGGAAATTGGTGATGTAGAAGACGATGAACTTACTGTTGCCCTTGGTGATAAACAGACCAAGGAGGAGTCTGATGAGGGTACACCTGGTGCCCTTGATAATTCTGTTTCCTCGGGATCTTCTCCAGAGAGTCAAAGATCGAAACAGATGGTATCTCCTGTTTCTTCTCAAAAGTTTGGTTCTTTGTCTGCGTTGGATACGAGGCCAGGTTCTGTCTCGAAAAGGCTGGTAGGCACTTTATATATCTTATGAGTCTCTCATCATGTTTATCATTGTTTAATACATCTGCTTTTTTTCGGGTATGTTGTATCTCCAGGCAGATGAACTAGAAGAAGGGGAAATAGCAGCATCGGGGGATTCTCACGTAGATCGTCAGCAATCAGGAAGTTGGGCACATGATCGTGACGAAGGTGAAGAAGAGCATGTTTTACAACCTAAGATCAAACGAAAACGGAGTATTAGACTAAGACCCCGTCATACTACAGAAAGAATAGATGAGAAATATGGTGGTGAGATACCTTTTGCTCAGCACAGCGAAGCATCTCAGATTCCATTAGACCTTAGCTATAGATCAAAGTTGAGGACAGTTATTGAATCAAATGGTTCAAGACAAGATGAAAACGATTTATCATCTAAACTTAGGAATTTACCAGCGAGGAGAGTAGCTAATACGTCCAAACTGTGTGGCTCATCACCGACATCTGCAAGACCAAATGCCACACAGCTTCCTGTGGATGATAAGGCTGAAGCCGATGGCAGATCTGGAAGTCCCGTTGGCTCTTCAAATGCTGACGCAAGAATGTCCGAGATCATCCAAAGAAGGGTATGTGAGAGTATCATTCCTTGACCTGGACTCTTTATTCGTGTGCTCTTACATCCGTCCTTGGCAATTTCGCAGTGCAAAAATGTGGTAAGCAAGCTGCAGAGGAGAATCGATAAAGAAGGTCAGCAGATTGTACCAATGCTGACAAACTTGTGGAAAAGAATTCAGAATGGGTATGCAGCTGGAGGTGTGAACAATCTTTTGTATTTACGAGAAATCGATAATCGGGTAGAACGATTAGAGTACGCAGGAGTTATGGAACTCGCATCTGATGTGCAGTTTATGCTAAAAGGTGCAATGCAATTCTATGGGTTCTCGCATGAGGTACGTACGATATCTTCCTTTTCTCGATCTTAGCAATGTTTCGAGTATGATTGAGCTGAGAATGAAATTCTGTAGGTGAGATCTGAAGCAAGAAAGGTACACAATCTCTTCTTTGATTTACTGAAGATCGCATTCCCAGACACAGACTTCAGGGAAGCAAGGAACGGTCTCTCGTTCTCCGCCCCAATTCCCATTTCATCATCTGCACCATCCACGAGACAGACAGGTACGAGCCAAGGCAAGAAGCAAAAGCTCATAAATGAGGTGGAACCCGAGCCACGGGAGAACACAAGGATCAGAGTACAGATACCACAGAAAGAAACAAGGCCTAGTGGTTCAAGCCAACTTGATGAGACTCCAATGTTAGCCCACCCAGGGGAATTGGTTATCTGCAAGAAGAAAAGGAAAGACAGGGAAAAATCTGTTATGCGGACTCGAACCGGTGGGTCCAGTAGTCCTGTCTCTCCTCCAGCTACAAGCATGGGTCGTGGTCTTCGGACACCCACGCCCGGTGCATTTCCCAGGGAAACCAGGCTGGCCCAACAGCAACGCTGCACTCATCCAAACAACAGTGGCACTGGGGGTGATTCAGTGGGATGGGCATACCCAGTGAAGAGGTTGAGGACTGATTCTGGTAAAAGGCGGCCGAGCCATTTATAAAGCCTTGGTTTTGACAGATCCTTGTGACCCTAGCAATGGATATTAGTGTTAGGCCTGTGGATCACTTGGTAATACATAATCACAGTTGCCTTATGACAAGGTTTGGAGTACAGTTCTTCCCTTCTGACAGAGCTGTCCCTATTTCAGATATGTATTACGACAGTCGTATAGAAATTACATTTCAGAAAGGAAAGAAATCGTAGCGATTTATTAATGCAGACAGTAAATGTACAATTAGGTCTATTTCAGGATGAACAATTCGTGAATGGTGTTTATACTTATTTACAAAGAAAGGAGAATCTTCTCCACTTTCCTGGGAACTATTAGGTCTATTTCAGGATGAACAATTCAAGTGACAAGTAGGAAAGAAACTTGAGTTTACAGTGAGATGGATGGATCAGATGAAATGAAACGTTACGGATCGGCTTGGCCAGCCATTTCATCATCTGAATCAGACCCATCTTCGCTCATCTCTTCATCACTTGAGTTTTCTTCAGATGCAGCTCCTATGTCCACAGCTTTGGCATATCTCTTACAGTAATCTTCATGGTTGAACCAGAAGAGATAATGGTTACAATGTGACACAAACTATCAAAGACATTGTTAAAGGGTGTAAATTACCTTTCACTTTTAGTTCATAGGCTGCTCGGTCTCGCATCATCAGTGATGCAGCCTCTCCGTTAAATGGGTCTGATGGGTTTGGATACAGAAGAAGCTGCGGAAGGAACACCTCAAATACATTCACAAGGTCTGCTCAACAAATCAAATCAAGGGTTTCAAGCATATAAGGCAGAGCAACTCAACCGGATTAGGCAATCGAATGAATGAAAAAGGATTCTATTACCGAACATGGGGCTCCATGTCTGATTAATCACATCCAAACAAACCGAGCCAGAGCTGCCACAAACATAAACATCACCCGTGTTAACTCATCTTGAATCAGGCTCTGGTGAATTCATGACACTTAAAATTCACTCACCTTTCATCCACATTGGGATGGTAAATCTTGTTAACAAATCCTACCGATGGAGATTTGTACGGATATGCATCTGGTAGCTCAACTCTTATCCTCCAGACACCTCCCTGGTAAAGACCTGCCATTATCATTAATATGAAATGCCCTAATCAGCCATGGATTTTACCCTCACATCATACTTATTCTTAGTATCCAGCTCTCAACTGGTTACGTCATCATGGAACCTAATCTAACAATCTCGTACAAGCCAAGAATGATCATATAGGGATTGGATTCTGCTTCTTACATTCAACCGGATGATTAATATAAGATCGTCAATCAATAGGTAGATCTAAAACAATAAAGACTCAGGAAAATCAGTCGTTCATAAATTATCAAAAAGCAGATTTTAAGCTAAAAATTCGTGGAGAATTACTGTCAGTGGGTCCATGGAATTGAACGTAAAACACTTGCATCTCATCGTTGATCATCTCCACCTTGTAATCGCTCATCATCCTAATCCAATCACAAAATGAAAAACTGATGAAAGAGCAAACCCATACGATGGAATTTCAAGAAACAAATAGGAAAAAGGGAAAATCAAAGACATTAATCAATGAAAACTGACAGACAGTTTCATCAGGTCCATCTCTCTGCGTTTGCTCGGTGAAGACATGGCCGATGTTCTACTTCTTCTTCTTGTTCTTGAGAGAGAGAGAGAGAGAGAGAGAGAGAGAGATTCTAAATAATAGATGCAAAGATCAAATAGATGGGCATGCCTTGCCTACCTCTATTTCTCGCGCATTCCATCATCTTTTTTTTTTCTTTTTCTTACAATATTTATTTACATTTTGTTATTAATTACATATTTTTTCTTTAATTACAATAATTTAATGTTCTATTCCCATTTGAAGATTTTCAAATCTAACACATCGAATTAAGTCATTTATGTTTATCCATTACGAATTCACGAATCCGTTTCTATTATTATTTTATCACCATGGAGACCCTTTTATTTATCATGGCACTACATACATTACATTTGCAAAACACAAGAGTATTGAATTTATAATCATTTTTAACCATTTATTAAAAAGAAGAAAACTAATGGCATTGGAGATATTTTCTATACCAAAAGGAAATTATATAAATGAGTTCACGAAAGGCCACGTCACTGCCTTATCCATTATTATTGTTGCATTAATTTATCATCAAAGAAGGCTTCATGAATTAATTATGCGAGCAACTTTGTCGTGCCACGTGGTCCAGTGTTCCATTTTTCACTTATTTATTCAATGACTAATCATTTATTATAGAAATAATAATGAACAATATCATAATTAAATGATTATTATTAAATTATAGACCTTAAATTCGCAGCATTACCCATCCGATAGATGCAATTTATCTATAATCCTTAAAGTCGTAACAATTTTTAAAGTCATTAATTATAGCACTACCCATCCGATAGATGCAATTTATCTATAATCCTTAAAGTCGTAACAATTTTTAAAGTCATTAATTATAGTGTTTAAAGACGTATGGACAATGATTTACGTGCCCACATGCGGTAACCCGATAATCGATCTAACTTTTTTTTCTTCTTCATAACCTCGGTTTAGCAAAACCGAATCAAACCGGTTTTGGTTTCCTATGAAAACAATGATGCTTTCTCATATCATATCATATCGAAAGATGAGCAATTACATGGCCTATTTGTGTTCATTTTCAACAACAAAAAACAAGAAAATAGCCTTTTTCTCTGTACTTGAGAAGCTTCTTTCTAATCACAAAATCTCTCCGAATTGCAATTTTTTTTAAAAAAAAAAAAGATGTTAGCCATCAACACTTACAGCTCTCTGCTGAAGAGGCACTGCGTGTATACCCCAAAAACCAAACAAAATTTGCTCCCTCATGAGCCTCTCTGAGTTCCTAAAGATTTGGAAGCTTTTCAAAAACAATACCAAATACTCCATCTGAATCAAAAGGGTGTTTCATTTTCAACAATCTACCGTGATCGTCTATTTGGTTTTTTTGGAGAAAGTAGGACAGGTTTCACTGGTCTGTTCCCTATATGAGCAGGACTACCTGTTACTGAATCACTTTCAAGTTCATCAGGGTCACTGTCAATCACATATGGAATGCTCCTATTCTGCTTAGCTCTGTACTGTAAAAGGATAACGTTGTAGTAGTAACTTACAATATTTGCTCTCTTCTTCGTAGAAAGAATCTTGCCCATCAGTTCAAAGAATGATTGGTCAAGTGAAGGTGGAGTCTTGATCACAGCATTTACCTTTTTTAGCTCTAAATTTGTCCAAATTTCCTTAATGGCTTCACCCATCTCATCAAAACCCCATTCCAAGAAAGCCTCTCCCAGTTCAAGCTTTAGTTTTACTCGTTTCTCATTCACATGAAACCTTACGCATTCAACAGAACCTGGTATTTCACAACCGCACAAATCTAATCTTCCCTTTCCAATGGGATCTCTTTCGATAAGAAATTTTGGGTTTTGTTTCTTTTCCAGAGGCCAAATCTTGGTTCCAGACCATTTCGGATCACTTTCAGAAGCCACACCTGTCCATTCAGGTACTTCAGCTTGATATTTTGAACCAATAGGGACATCTGTTTCCTCATCATCTGAATTCGTCGCAGATGAACCCTTGCTTGAAGAATTCTCAAGTTTAACAGCTTTCTTCTCATTAGATGAATTTCCATTAAAACACAATCTCTCTCTTAGGTTGTAACCAGGTCCAATGCTATCCTCGTACATGCATGGATGCATCTTCTGGTGCCTCTAGAAAACATGAAAACATTATCAATGGCATCAGAAACTCAAGGCAGACAATATGATTCGATTACTACAATTAAACACAATCAATATCCACAGACTACTAAGATTTTTCATTCTTGAAACTGCAGTGAAACCACAGATAAGATGTTCTCGTGCAAGCATGCTGATCAAAATACAGAGCAAATCAACATTATCGAGATCCAACTTTTTTGCAGCTAGGGTTTAGTTAAAGAACATCTGATGGAACCCTTACTAGGATGCTGTTAGAATCCTCATATGTTTCACATCTCTAGTCACCACTAACAATAGTGAATGCTCTGTGAATAAATGTAGTTCTTGTACATATGGTAACAATCATATCTACGCAAATAATTCCCGATGTGTTCCAAACCATATGTTCTTTCATATACAGAAAGTGTAGTACATAAGTTATCTTTTCTATTGCAACAATATATATATATATATATATATTACCTACCTCCAAATGTTTTTCAGAAGGTGAATCAGTATGCCTTTTCTGCAACATTGCAGCCCTAAACAAAAGAGCCTGTTTCCATGGTTCTTCGTTTCCATAAGATGCCCATTTTGATCTTTCTGGTAAAGGATCAATAGACTCATCACATGGATCTATTGCAACCTTGTGTAGCCATTTCAGCATCTCAGAAGTACATTCCCGTTTTCTCTTTCCATTACTAGGGTTTTCCTCACCGAGGAACTCACTTCTCTCATCAATTGCCATTTCTGATCTCTCAACCTTCTTCACAGCATCAGTAGATGCACGCTCTTTATCATTAAGGTACTTATCATATCTTCTTTTCATTTCTGATATAAAACATTTAAGCCCAGACCCTGACTCCATTGAATTCCCACCTTTTCCCAGTTCATATTTCATCTTGATTTGAGATAGAAAGCCTTTAAGTTCTGCTTCCAATGCTATGGAGATTCCTGACAACTCAATGCTACCACAATCAGCCTCTACCGCAACAACCCTGTTCAACCATCTTCCAAACACATCCAAGTACTTTACATACATCAGTTTTGCAGAAGCTGAGTGATTCAACCCTAACCCAGATTCCTGAGCAACATTTCCCCACAACCCATTTTCGGAAACCGCATCAAATCCACCTTTATCACTCACGTTCAGGAAGAGCTTGAACAAATCCACGGGTTCTCCATCTCCAGTCATCGGAGGCAGAGGCCGGAAACTACCAGCCGAACAAAACTCTTTGAGGAAAGCTTCAAGCAGGCGACGGAACATGAACACCAGCTTCTCCGCTTCCCCTTCGATAAACAACCCTTTAGAGTGTGGACTTGTGCAGTTGGACCGCTTATTCTCATCGGGTTTCTTTGAAGTTTCGAAGTGGTCGACGGTATTCTCCTCTGCTACCGTCGACCATCCGGCCATGGGATTTGAACACCAGATTCTAAAAACATACACGGATCCCATTATCGTACTTCCAAAGAATCAAAAAATAGCAATCAACCCCAAAAAATCCAAGGAAAAAAAGAAACCCATAAATGTGCCACGAGAAAAAAACTTCAGAAGAAAGTTCAACGAAGAAAAACAAGCCAGGAAACAGATAGATATGCAAGGTGTGCAAATGGCAGAATTAGGGTTTTTAGGCGGGAAAAAAAGTCGAAATCTATAGCATTAAATTCATTTTGAAATGGCAAACAGATTCTCTACTTCCTTTCGCCGATGATGGTGAAAGGATATATAAGTTGTGGGTATTCAAAATCGTTTCATATTCCTTTTGGGGGTCAAAATTAGGGTTTTGTGATTTGAAAATGCGTAAAAATTGTGAACAGAAAAACCCCAAAAAGAAAAAGAGAAAAAAATGGATTTGTAGACTGACCTTAAGCTTCCTTATTTTGTTTTTGGTTAAGCCCTCATGTTCTCGAGTCACACTCCAAGCCTTTTTCCTTCCTCTCTTTTGAAATTTTTCTTCATTTTACAAAATAAAAAGAGTGCCACATCGATTATATATATAGCAAGAGGTGGTCAATGGATCATCCATTCAAATGGGCTGATATAATATTAGGTTGATTTTAATAAAAACTAATTTTTAAAAGAAAAATAGATTTATAAGTTGATTTTTTTGTTTTCAGTAATTCATATGGGCCAATTTAATATCGATACGGGCCAACCTGGCAGATTACACAATTTAAAAGATATATTATTTTCATTATAATTATATTTTGTTTAAATATTATGTTTTGTTTTATATTATGATATATTTATTGTTTTATTTTCGAAAAACGTTATAACCCAAACCCTAATTTAGATAATCATGAATTCTAATGGTAGATTCCGTTGAAAATTTCAAATTCATTTAATATATATGAATAGAATCGGGTTGATATTTATAGTTTTATTTATTATATATATATATATATAAACAACTGGTCCGCATGTATCCCTCTAGTATTCAATACGATTGTCGACATAAAATAATGGTGGTTAATTAGTAGCTCAAGGGTTGGGTTAAATTTATCCAAATTATTCTGTTTATCTTCTCCTGGAATCACCTCATTAATCATTTTATTTTTCCCAAGCCAAACAAAATTGTTTTACACAGTCACAATATCATTAAATTCTTCAGTAGTTATTTAAATGTTGTTCAATTACTAAACAATTCGGCTCCGCTCGGCTCGGCTTCGGTATAGTCAAGACACTCGGAGTCGCGTCTTGTTTCGGAGGGGCCGCTCACTCCGGTCCGGTGGAGATGCGTCGTGGACGACGATCAAATTCGATCCTGACCGTACATTTCAAACGTCAGTCATCTTCTGTGTCCTCACCAATCGCCAAAACCCTCCCTTCTTCTCCGATTGACTCAAAAATCACATGCCCAGCTCTTTCCTTCTGCTTCTCTCTTCTGAAACGTTCGGCCAAAGTGGGTCATGTTTGTGCCGTGGAGCAAGCGCACGTATACACGATCAAGCTCGGGTTTTATAGTTCACTGTCTCTTCAGAATCAGGTCTTGAATGCTTACGTGAAATGCAAGGGTTTTGATAGCGCAAACAAGGTATTTGATGAAATGCCTGAGAGAAATACTGTCACTTGGAACATCATGATCCATGGGGTTATCAATTGTGGCAGCGATACGAAACAGATAATGGATTTAGGTTTTTGTTATCTGCGTGAAATGCTGTTGTCTAAAGTGGGTTTCGATTATGTATCGTTTATCCAGCTGATGAGATTATGTACGGACGTCAATGATGTCAAAGCCGGTAGCCAATTACACTGTCTGATAGTGAAACTGGGGTTTACTTCAAGTTGCTTTCTGAGTACCAGCCTCGTTGATTTCTACGGGAAATGTGGCTTTGTGACCGAAGCAAGACGGGTTTTTGACCAAGTTTTGAAGAGAGATTTGGTACTATGGAATACTTTGATCTTTTCATACGTGCTCAGTGGTATGATGGAGGAAGCATTTGGTATATTGAAGCTAATGGGATCAAAAGTTGGGTTAAGAGGTGACGGGTTTACTCTTTCAAGTCTTCTCAGTGGGTGTGGAAGTTTAGAGGGGAGGCAGCTTCATGGCTATGCCTTCAAACTGTCATTTGAATCTGATATTCCAGTGGCAACTTCACTCGTTAATATGTATGCCAAAAGCTTCAATATGAGAGATGCCCGGAACTGTTTTGAGTCGATGGTTGATCGGAGTGTTGTGTTGTGGAACTCTATGATTGTGGGTTATGGTCAACTTGGAGATGCTAAAGAAGCCATGAGACTTTTCGTGCAAATGCTTAATGCGAAATTTCACCCTGACGAGTTTACGTTCGCTAGCATTCTCAGTTCCTGCACCAAAATCGCTGCGGTTAGAGAGATTACGCAAGTACAGTGTTATATAACAAGAAAAGGGTTTGGAGCATTTTCATCTGTGGCCAATGCACTGATAAATGCTTACTCAAAGACTGGTAGTATATCCGAAGCACTTATCTGTTTTCATTCCATTCAACTGCCCGATCTTGTTTCATGGACTTCAGTAATTGGAGCTCTTGGGTTCCATGGATTCACAGAAGAAAGCATCAGAATGTTTGAAATTATGATAAGTAAACTACAACCTGACAAGATCACCTTTTTAGAGGTTCTGTCTGCTTGTAGCCACGGAGGTTTAGTTCAAGAAGGGCTTCGGTACTTTGAACAGATGACTGACGTTTATAAGATAGAACCGGATTCAGAACATTACACTTGCCTGATCGATCTTCTTAGTCGAGCTGGTTTCATCCACGAGGCTTTTCAAGTCCTGACGTCAATGCCCATGGAACCAAGCTCGCATGCCTTGGCAGCGTTCATGGGTGCATGTAACGTCCATGGAAACAGAGAATCTATGAAATGGGCTGCAAAGAAACTTCTCGAATTGGAGCCTAGCAACCCTGCTAATTACTCAATATTATCAAGCGTTTACGTATCTGAAGGCCATTGGAAAAAAGCCGCACTACTACGCAAAACAGTAAACAAAAGCTGCAATGCCAAAATTCCCGGCTGCAGTTGGGTCAGTGAGTAATCTATGATAACAATTTCTTCATCGTATGAACGCACTTTGTATAGGAACAGACATTATGTTTTCGGCAATGGTCCTCTTTCTATCTACCCTATGAGTATAAATAATATACAAGACCACAGACAAGATGCCGTCGAAAGAAAGCAATCTATATGAGAGCAACTTGGAATTATATGTTACCATGTGTTGTTCGTCCGAAGCTGCTTCAGTGTAACGCTATAGGACAACTGCAGCTTCTTCGAGAATTCATTTCCTTTGTTGGGTAAAATTCTCCATCTTATGCTTCATTCGGTAACGAGTCTTGCCTAGTTAACTCATAGTTTCCAGCTCCGCGTTCTTGGTCCTCACTGTTTACAGTTGTAATCTTTGAACAGAGGAAGAAGAAGGAAGATGTGTAGATGGTGACATGCCAAATGCTGCATATTGATTCAATATACCAATCCTCAGACAGAGATACGGAGTAAGATACTCGCATTGGAACATCAACAGTGTATATATACACATACCTGTGCCAAATCCAGTAGCTTGAACTGGTTTCCACTTTAAAGCATACGGCTGCCATGGTTAGTGTGATAAGACCCGCAACAGCAAAGCCCCAACGTAACCGTTTCTTGAGTTTTTTGATAAAATTACTGAACCATTCTTTCACAGCCCATGGCCTATATATAAGCATTATAACTCAATTAAGGTATATGTAGGGTTCACATTTCATTCATGTTTGATCTTTCAGGCACTAGAATTCTGTCAGGGAACTCACCTATTGAGCATGCTCAATGAAAATCCCGCTGACTCACAAAATGATCTAAACTTGGTAGATAATTCTACCAAAAACCCGATCAGGAGACCAAATAAGCCAATTGCGAATACGATAGCAATATTGGATGCCCTGCAAATGCATATCAGTAAATGTAGAATTTAGAAAAAGGGTTTCGAGTTCATTAATCATATCATGTTGCTTGAGCAGATCATATACCTGGTTGCCTTAGTTAAGGCCAGTAGAGCTGTAAGAATGGCCACAACGGTGTGGATTGTCCTCTTAAAAGCTTCATCAACCGTGGATAAGTACACAAAGGTGCTTACAACAGCCATGAAAGAGAGCCAAAAGTCCATGAACTGGAGCAATTTTCACCGAGCAACATGGTGTTATCTCAAATAAAAAAAAAAAAAGCAAGTGTAAAAAGCAATACAGATGATGAAACTGATGAAGCCAGACCTGCAACACGTTGTAATTTAATACGCACCAGGTGCCTACATCACAGGCATGATACAGGGCACTCGAGATTCCACTAGATGTGAACAAAACCCACTCTGCAAAATCCTGTTCAGGACAAGTAATCACCATTTTGCAGAGGGGATGGGGAACAAAGCATAAGAAATGCTTATTTATTGTAAGTTGAATCAGAAATGTAGTTCAAGAAATTTACTTTCTGCCGAAGAGCCCAGTAGGCAGGTAAAAGAGCCGCTGCATTTGATGCAATCAGAGCAATAGACTGAACTATATGTCCTGCAATGCAACAGTTTTTGGCACATGAATTAGCCGGAAAATTTCAAACACTAATGTCTTTCTCAAAAGATGTGTATTGGCACAATTATGGTAGAATTAGGTAGACCAGAGACACAAGATGAGCTCTTCCTGATAAGACAAACATAAAGATACCTCGATGTGATACAATTTCAATGCCACAGTCAAAGCCTCCATGGGTTCGGTCACAAGAGCAATAGCTGAAACACAATATGAAGTTAAACACGGAATAACATTCCAAATGAAACCAAACTTGCATATATTTAAGGCTCTCTGTGAAGAAAAAACAGAAAAAACCTGTAAGATGTCAATCCACTCGCATCAAAAGAATACCGGCATGTTCCATGAGAGGAACACCTTTTTGGGCACCTTTCAAGAGAAAGCGATATAAGAGTTGGTGGACCTCTAGCACTGGCAGAAGTGCCATTGAGCTGCCTTAATCCGAAAACCCAAGTTCCTTCTCGAGCATTCAAGATGTAGAAATCAACCTTGTCTTGGCTTGAATTATACAAAGAGAAGAACATTGAGCTTCCAGCACTGCTACTTGTTCGGTTCACATAATAATAATCCCAATTTTCAAGCGATGGCAATCCACCATATCTAGCATAGACTTCATGGTGTATCTTGGAATCTGAAGTTAATCTGACATGGATATGCCCACCAGCAGCACCTTGAGGGATGTTTGTGAGAAAGTATGTCCATGTACCTGTGTCTAGTTCTGGACTGGATGAAAAGTTGCTTGAAATGGGATCAAGGGCGAAACCCATACCAGAGCCCGAGGGTGACGTGCCACTAATCGGCATATAATAAGATTCAAAAGGTGTAACCGATCCTTTCCTCATAACCGCCTGTGTATGCATAGAACCCAAACTCATTGGCAACTTATAAACAGTTCATAATGTATTGACAGAAGTTACCTGAAGCGTGTAGATCTGCCATCCACAATTGGGCCCTGCTTTCCCCGCGGGACATCCAAGCACCTCGACATTCATAGAATAGCAGACTTGTGAACTGCCATTCGTTCTACGTTCAGGCTGATTTTGCTGTCCAGGAAAACTGGTAACAACATACCATCGGCCAGCATTCGGTGTGTTAATGACTAAAGGAGCTTTACGTATATCCCCAGCATAATCATGCAGGGTCTTTGTAGCAATAGCTCCATAACGAGCATAACACATGAGAGAAGTCCCATTAGCATTTCCACTAAGGGAATCTGACTTCATATCGAATGCTGTAATCATCAATTGTTCAGCTATTCCATCTATGTCTAAAGAATAAGCCCTGGATTCACCACCATTCAGACAAGAACCAGAAAATGAATCCACACAGGAAACGATACTTCCTGTCTGATTGTCAGACCGTGAACACGAAAGAGGATAAATAGTCTGGTTGCAGAACGGACCCCACATCGTCGACGTTTTACAACCTTCCACACTGATATTGGCGCTAAATAAAAAAGCTGAGGAACGAACAATCTGCAGTACCGAAGGATTTTCAGTTGAATTCATAAAAAAAGAAAAGAAAAAAAGAGCTAAAATATCATTGGAACAGATAGTTAGGAGTACTGCAGAACTGTACCATCTTCCCTTGAGTTCTTGTAGCTCCAATTCCATTGAAAAGACCAACATACCAAGCTCCTGGAGGTATCTGGAAGAAAAAAGCATCACAAGGATCATCATATTAGATGTTATCTGACAGGAGTCTTCAAGTAATTCAAAAGTTTAACAAAAAACATGAAAACCTGTTCATTGGTCAATGTCAATGATATATTTTTCTGCATTGGGTAGCACTGTTCTGCAATCTCAATATCATCACCTCCTTCAAGCGTTCCATTGAAGAACCTTTCCAATGCTATAAGCATCAAGAAATACATCCCCAGCTCTTATGTTAATAGAAACAATGGCAAAACAATACAACGAGACAGTAACTGGAGATTTCTATATAGAGACAAAGCAGCTACAATAGGTTTTACCTAAGTCGTACCTAGACCTTTCAGAGCATTGCTTGATACATCCGGCAGAGGAGGACTGCCATCTCTGAAGCAGATAACTGGAAGCATACTTTTAGGAACCTTCGTTATACTGTTTGCCCTCTGCAAGCAACCAATACTCAGACAAATCTGAACTGAGAAACCCGTGTTCGGCACTTGGAGTGGAATATACTTACGATGTCTACATCAGATTCCAATGCTACATTCACTGATGAGAACCACTGAGGTAAATCAACTGTACAAGATCAAACAGGAAGCACAAAGAACACTAACTCAGATTCTCGAATAATTGTCAAACCCTCACAATACAAAAATCAGTATGAATGTCTGGAGCTCAATTGAACAAAGCAAAACCATAAAAATAACCATTGAGGACATCCGGAGACGAACAATCTATCAAATTCATAAGATGAGGAAGAAGTTACAGACCTCTTATGTAACGAGTATCGTATGGTCTGACCTCTGATTTAGGGTACCTGAAGCTCGAAACTGTGAAGAAGCTACTGTTATTCGCCAAACCAGAGTCTTGAAGACAATAACAGCGACAAAGAAGCCATGAAAACACGAGAAAACATGAATCCAAGATCGAAATCTTGGCCATTGTTTGTGAATTTTGCGATTAACGGAGAAGATGAATATAATTCAAAAGGAGAAAAGGGGTCAGTCACCTGCAAGAGCAAGACTAGAAAATTATTAGGCTTTTCATACTTATATGGAGATATCTCGTCCGTCAATTTTAGCAGTCCCTGGAAGCTGAGGTCTCACGCGCCATTCAAACCGCATGAGTCTCACGTGATGACCCGGTGGCCGATCTATCAGCGCGTGTTCGATACGTTCAAAGTCGAATAAATGAAATTCGTAAATAAATAATTTCGTCATATATGATATTATATGTGATATTAATTAGAAAGTTTTTCTAATGACGTGTTGGTAAGACACGGAAACTATGTTACATCACTTTAGAACGTAACTTTAATAATAAAGAATTATGTGCGTATAGTTTTATTATATTCTTTTTATACTGTTAAAGACTAATTTAGATAAAAAAAACTATTTTTTAAAATAAATTATGTAAATGTATATACATACTATACTGGCTATAAAGTATGCGCCAAAAAAGGATATTATGTACCCTATGCTATAACAAATGAATCAAGTTTTTATGTCTCCTTATTTTTTACAGTCAATTCCTCCATCAATTTAACAAATCCATCCGATTCCCCCCTTAACTATATCAATTCAGCCGATTCCCCCTCCGCTATATAATCTGTATAACTCTGTTAACCGGCCCGATTTAACCGATTTTGACCCGAAATTAAATCCAATTGAACCAAAATTTAATCAAACCAAATTAAAATAAACCAGAAAAATTAAACCAAACCAAAAAATTAAACCCTGATTTTTACCCCTTCCCTTCCCTTCCCCATCCTTCAATGTGCTGAGTCCCTACTGTCGTCCTGTCCTTCTCGTCGGCGTCAGCTTCACTGTTCGGAGTTCTCGCCGCCGTCATCTGCTCGACACCCACTCCTCGCCGTCCTCTATTCGCGGCCGTGTCCTATTCGCGGCTCTCCTCTGTCCGTCCGTGCGTCCTGTGCTTGCCACCGGCCATAGTTCCAGCCATGGAATGTGCTCTGTCCAGGTAACGATTTATGGTCGATTTACTTAGTGTTTATTGTCGGTTCGTATTAAGTTGGTTAGGATAGTGAATTTTGTATTTGGAATGTTGCAGTGTAGTGGTTGCTGATCAAGATTATGCATAAAGATATGAAAGGCTTATTGAATTGGAAGTAGAAAATTTTTGTGATGAATGCCCGAATAGTGATGAAGAACCGAATATTGAATTGATTTACAGCGAAGATGAGATAGAATTGATTAACTTTTGGAGAATCAAGTTTGTATTGGATTTAACATTTGGAGAATCAAGTTCGAAAAAAATTTGGCGAAATTGAATACAATTTGGTAAACATGGTTGAAATCGGGTCCTAATTATATTAAATTAGGTGAAATCGAGTAAATCGAAAATCGGGTTAAATCAAGTTTAAAAAGAGTAAATCGGGTTAAAAGTGATTAAATTAGTTGAATTGGATAAAATTAAGGTTAAATTTGGGTGGAAATCGGATTAAAAAAGTAAATCGGGTTAAATATGGGTAAATCGGTTAAATTAGGTGAAATTGAGTTAATATTGGGTAAAATCGGGTTAATTTAGGTGAAATTAGGTTAAAATTGGATAAAATCGGGTTAAATATGGGTGGAAATCGGATTAAATTTGATGAAATCGGGTTAATTTGGGTGAAATTGGGTTAATATTGGGTAAAATCGGGTTAATTTAGGTGATATTGGGTTAAAATTGGATAAAATCGGGTTAAATATGGGTGAAAATCGAATTAAATTTGATGAAATCGGTTAAATTAGATGAAATTGAGTTAATATTGGGTAAAATCGGATTAATTTAGGTGAAATTGGATTAAAATTGGATTAATTTAGGTGAAATCGGGTTAAAAATCGGTTAAAATACGGTCAAAATCGGGTTAAAAATCGGTCAAAATCGGGTCGGTTAACACCAATATACTAATTATATAACAGAGGAGGGAATCGGCTGAATTGGTATAGTTGAAAGGGGAATCAGATGAATTTGTTAAGTTGGGGGAGGAATTGGTTGTGCCCGATAGTTCGAGGGAATTTGAGTAAAGCAGATTGAGGGTTGGTTAGATGCTTTTTTTTTAAATTAACACTATATATATATATATATATACTTATCTTAGCATTGGTTTGCTAAATTGAATATAAAGAAATCTTCAAAATTAATCACATGATTTTACTTTAATGGTAAGTAGGATCGATTTTCATTAACATCTAAATTATTATTGTGGACATCTAAAACATATGAATAAATACTTTAACATTTGTTAAAACTAATTATTATACAAAAAATGTATCATGATTTAAATATATTTATTTACCAACGAAATAGGCCCATCCCCGGTAACAAAAAAGGCCGAATGCATCATATCATAGTCATATATAACCTGGGGACATCGGATCCAACGGACAGAAAGCGATCTCCGGCTATTTTTCCCCGGAGAATGCCACGTGTCTCCTGTCTCTGTAACTGCTCTCCAAAGTCCCTGACCGAACAGAATGAGACAAGGAATTTCAGAAGAATCTTAAAACCCCGAAGAAAACCTCACGCAAAATCCCAAGGAGCCGGACTCGATTTGAAAGAAAGATGAGCCTAATTGATTTGATTACTAGGGTTGATGTCATCTGCAAGAAGTACGACAAATATGACGTCGACAAGCAGAGAGAAGCTAATATATCCGGCGACGATGCTTTCGCCCGCCTTTTCACCGCCGTCGACTCCACTCTGGATACTGTTCTTCAGGTGTTATTCAATTCTCCGTTTTGTTTTTTATTTTGGGTTTTAGGGTTGTTTTTCTGTTCTGTTTGTTTGGTTTTGCCGAAAATTTTGGTTTTAGTTACTGTAAACGGTTCTAAATATCGAAGGTTTTGGGTTTAGAAAGCGGAGGCTGCATCGTCGGAGACCAATAGGGCGAAAACTGTGGCCATGAACGCAGAGATTCGGAGGACTAAAGCTCGGTTACTTGAAGAAATCCCCAAGCTTCAGAGGCTTTCTCTTAAAAAGGTCAGATTGATTCAAGGTCATAGGTTTTATATTTCTGATGCTTTGATACGCTTTGCAGTATAATTTCTTTTGTGTTTGGAAATGGTTAGTTCATTTGATGATAAGCCACACTCTTGTCTTGTATAGGTAAAGGGGCTGTCCAAAGAAGAGCTTGAGGCTCGAAATGACATGGTTTTGTCTTTGAGAGAGAGAATTGAGGCTATACCAGATGGCTCAGAGGGAATGGCTAAGGAGACTGGCGGCGGTTGGACGGCATCAACATCATACTCGGCTATCAGATTCGAGATGAGTGACTCAGGTAATTGTATAACTGTGTTATATAATACCATAACCCTAAAGAGACTGTGTAAATGGTATTTTGCTTTTATCAGATGGAAGATTTGATAGTGAATACTTCCAGCAAACTGAAGAGTCTGACCATTTCAGACAAGAATATGAAATGAGAAGGATGAAACAGGTATGTAGTGTTGGTTAGAAGGATTGGGTCTTGGACTATTTTGTATCTAATATGAATTTGATTCTGGTTTTATGGTAGGATCAAGGACTGGATGCCATAGCTGAAGGTTTGGATACCCTTAAGGATATGGCTCATGACTTTAATGAGGTTTGTCAACATCTTTTCAATGGTGGATTTTTCTGTCAATCCCTTCTAATCCCTTGTCATGTCTCAGGAACTGGATAGACAAGCACCACTTATGGATGAAATAGATTCAAAGGTGAACCCATTGTTGGAAATCTTGGAATCTTAAACCTGAATAATGCTATCCTCATCCTGGTCCTGTTTCTTGTTGATATTGATTTGGATTTTGCTGTCTTTTGGGGTTATCGTTTAGGTTGACAAGGCAAGTACAGACCTGAAAAGCACCAATGTGAGGCTCAAAGATACTGTGACCAAGGTGATATGTACATTCCAGTTCTGTCATTTTCCTGTTCAAACACACTTGAGTGAGACTTAAGAGTGTGTGTTTGGTTCAATTCAGATGAGATCGAGCCGCAACTTCTGTCTAGACATCATCCTGTTGTGTATAATCCTAGGAATTGCTGCCTACATATACAAGTAAGCTCCTTTCTTTATTCATTCCCATCAGAATCAATGTGTTCTTCAAAATAAGCATTTGGGTTTTTGTCTTTTTCCATTATTTGCAGCGCCCTCAAGTGAGAGTTGATGATGTTGGACTGGACATATACGCTCTTTAATTCTCTATCTCACGTAGATTATATATATGTATACATACGTGTATAATATATATATATATATACAATCAAGGGTGAAATCTTCTACACTTTTTCCTACAGCTGTTTTGTTTTTGTCCATCATCTGAAAATATTTTGATATTTCCGCTTTAAATAAATTGATCTTTGATTGTATAAAGTTTTTTTTTTTTTTGCAATTTTTCCTCTGTTAATTATAGGTTTTGCCCTAAAAATATAGCCCTGTGTATGTATATTGCTAAAAACAACTCATATCTTATTTCTCTCTTAGATGTTCCATTCTTACAGCCTCACTTTCGTCCACTTTGTATGTCAAGAAAGAATCTCCAAAAGTACGTATATTTAATACATACATATTATATATATATATATATCTGTTGATTGGATATCCAATTATATGGGATTAAACTTTACAACAATAACACAACAAAATTGGCCTTTGTAGTTTATGATTTTCAAAGTATAACCCTAATCAAATCCCTACAACTCAATTTTATCATAGACTACTTCCTTGTTCTATTTCTATCCCATTTTCTACTTGGTTATACCATATAACCAATAACGATCATCATCATCCATATCATTATCAGAAGATTCGTCATTACCTTCATATTCATATCCATCTCCGTTGCTTTTGCTGTTTGCAGTATCGGCTTCTATATCATCGTCAGTATAGTCATTGTCGATTACAATGACTATAGAAGAGTCCATCTTCTTATTATCATCTTCTTCCCTTCCCGAATTAACCAATTCGATATCTTCTACTATTTCCTTGTCCTCAACGATGACTAAAGGTGCTTCCACTTCATCATCTTTAGTACCACTTGTACTTCCCTTCGTCTTATGTTTGCCCCATCTTCGTCCAAAACCTGAATAATAGTAAAATTGCTTGTCAGGGTATGAACCAGCGCTCGATCTTTGGCTCCGACGTGGCGGTGGCGGAGGAGTTACATCTGCCTCCACCTGCTTTTCCGGCGTCGGCGCCTTTTCCACAACCACCGAGGCCTTCCTTCTACATTTTCTATAATATGTCACTATTTCTTTACTCTTATCTACCCCATCTTGCTCGGTTCCTTGTCTATGTCCATACACCTTTTCGAATGGTACCTCAGCATTGTCTCTCACACTCGCATCTCTAGATTTCGTCAGATCATTTAGGTCAATGTAAATGTCAATGCAAAATAAATTAAAATAATAGATTATCTGAGAGAAATCATTATGAAAATACCCCATGGGATCACCACTCTCTCCTTTCTTTGACCCGTTCATGTCTTTGACGACCTGAGTATCAAGAAATAAAGATAATAAACGGAGGTATCGTCACAAAAATGCACGAAATATCACAAAATATGTTATATATATTTACTAGGGTTTTGCTTATTTATAAAACCCTAGTAACTAATATTTTAAAAATAAAATTAAAGGAAAAGTGAGATCTACGGGAGACGTACATTTACCTCGAGAGGGTAAGATGATTGCGGTGAAGCAGAAGGTATTTGAAGGGTACTATAAGCAAATGGGTCTTCGCCGCGAGGGATGTCCCACGGTGACCTGTTGAGTTTACAGTTGTACGCCGGCGGCAGAGGTTCGCCGGCAGCCAGCCCCGGAAATAGAAATGCCCAAACAGCCTCGGTGTTATTCTTCCGGATTCTCATGTCCCTTAACAGAGTTCAGAGACAAAACACACGCACACACCCGAACAGTTTTTGTAATGTTATTACAAGCTTCTACTGTACTTTGCAAAGGTCTGCAGTTATATGCACTTATAAACCTATACATACACACATATGTGTATATATATACGTGCAAATATCTATATACTTGGATTGTGTTTCGTTTTTCCCTAAATGGATGAGACACTCCCTAAAATGGAATTCCTTGAAATTATGAGATATATATAGTGGTAAAAAATAAAGTAAATGTAAAGCAAATAAAATCTAACATGATTAATTTCCAGCAAACAAAAAAAAGGTTCAATATATTTAAGAGAATAAGGTATTATTCCTTGTGCAAATCGCGCAATGGAAAAGTATAAAATTTTCCTTTTATTTATCTATAGAGAAAATAATCGTCAGATGCCATTGTGTTTACAATAAATAATATTATATATTTGTCTTGTTTATTTGTTTAAGCTCCGTAATGTTTTATCTTAAATATAAATATTTTCCATCTCATGATATGATTAATCATTATTATAATTTAGATATATATAAAGGTGATCAAATGGTTTATGGTTTGTGGAAGCACAGCACGTCAAGATCATAAGATCAGGACGCCACAAGTTACCAGGTCGGGGTCTTCACACGACATCAGGTCGCGGTCGTAGGATGCAGAGACATCGCAAAACCAAGACGCCTGGTCGCTGCGACTCGAGACGGCACAATCCCATGATCTCGCGTCCCGGCATTCTCGAGACGCTAGAGTATCGCGACTCGAGACATCACAACCTCGAGACACGAAGGCAACGCGACTCGAGTCGTCACAACAAGCAGCGCGACTCGAGTCGTCACAACACCACGACTTCGGGTCACTGCAATCTCGAGACGCCAATGCATCTTATCTCGGGGCGTCACCACAGGCAACGCGACTCGAGATGTCACAACGTTAGCCTTGAGTCACTGCAGTCTCGAGACACCGAGGCACCTTGTCCCGGGTCGTTACAATACAGAAATCCTGGGACGCCACAGCTGCGGGTCGTAGAGCTGGAGGACGCCAGGTCACCTGCGCCAAACCATCTACAACAGAATCAGCACAACTCCCACACAAAAAGGACGAGCTGCCATCTGACAAATTGCCAGCTGTCAGTAGTCGTTGCAACTGACAATGTCAGGGAATATTCTAGGGAAATAGCCGTTTGATTAATTTGTCTTTTGTGTTCAAAATTTGTATAAAACTGCAGCAATGTACTCGAAAGAATTAAGAGAGAAAATACAATCTGAAAACGTTTTGAAATGTTCATTCTCTTTTTAATTCATATTCTTTAATGCTTTTATGGTATCAGAGCCTCGGTTAGGCAATACTTTTCTTTGAAATTTTTCCAATGGAAGAGCAAGAGCCCTTTCCATTTCCAGTTCACGTTAACATATCCAACTTCATTACCCTTAAACTATCCAACACAAACTACCTCATATGGAAAACCCAAATAGAATCCCTGTTAGAGTCACAAGACCTCCTCGGATTCATCACAGAAGAAACTCCTGTTCCACCACAAACCATCACAGTTGCAAATGCTGGTGCAGAAAACCAGATTCAAACCCCACAGTATTCCTCTTGGAAGAAAGCAGACAACCTAGTAAAGTCATGGATATGTGGAACCCTGTCTGAAGATGTTTTTGGACTAATCGTCGGCATTAAAACATCCATTGGTGTATGGGGAGCCCTTGCCAGACATTTCAACTAGATTTCAGTCTCAAGAGAATTTGATTTGCTGGCGTCTTTACAAACCATTACCCTAGATGGCAAAACAATAACTGATTACATCAAGGAGTTCAAGTCAATCTGTGATCATCTATCCTCCATTGGGAAACCAGTATCAGACTCAATGAAAATTTTCAGGCTTCTTCAAGGACTTGGGAAGGAATACGAGGCCTTCACCACAGTGATACACACCTCTATGCATTGTGAACCGTTCCCCACATATGAGGATGTGGTAAGCCGGCTGACAAGCATAGCACTTACCAGCAAAATTCATAGATCACCTGAAGTCTCTCACCAACATGCCTTCTCTGCTCATACTGGTAACAATAATATGTATCATTCTGGTTCTTCAAACTTTGGTCGAGGTAACTTCTCTTATCCCAGAGGAACAAATAGGTATAACAATCAACATGGTCGTTCTAATTTTACATCAAGAGGCCGTGGGTTTACACAGCAAATACACTCAAGTAATTCATCCTACACACCTCAAAAACCTGCAAATAATACTAGTAACCCACGACCACTTTGCCAAATATGTGGTAAAACTGGACATGTAGCATTAAAATGCTAGCATAGGTTTGACAACTCATTTCAATCTCAAGAAATTCCCCACGCACTAAACACATTTCAAGTTTCAGATCCTCTTGGTTGTGACTGGTACCCAGATTCTGGTGCAAGTTCCCATATGACAAGCTCCACAAAACACCTCACAAATCATGAGGTATATGGAGGATCTCAAAGTGTGATGGTTAGAGATGGAACCTTGCTACCAATCACACATATTGGCTCATCTACTTTAGCATCATCTTCAGGTATACTTTCTATTCAAAATATCCTAGTAGTACCTAATCTGCAGAAGTCATTATTATCTGTTTCTCAAATTATTTCAAATCTTTCTTGCTATGTTTATTTTGATTCTAACGATGTTATGATAAAGGACCAACAAACACACAAGACTCTGGCAAAAGGCTCCAAGATTAATGGATTGTATGTTCTTGAGTCGTTAGCACCAAAAGCTCTCTTTTCTATTAGACAACGGATTGCATCAACTGAAATCTGGTATAGAAGGCTTGGACATCCAAATGATGAAGTCCTTCAGAAACTTAGAACTAGTGGCATGATAAAAACTCAAAACACCTCTTTTCCTTTCTGTGATTCCTGTCATATTTCCAAAAATATTAGACTTCCTTTTAACAAATCAGCATCTATGGCATCTGAACCATTAGAGCTTGTGCAGTGTGATCTTTGGGGTTCTTCTCCTATTTCATCTGTTCAAGGTTTTAAATATTATGTTATTTTTATTGATAGTTTTACTCGTTATTGCTGGTTCTATCCACTTAAAACCAAAGCAGAGTTTTTCTCTGTTTTTGTTAGTTTCTAGACACAGATCGAGTTACATTTGAATAAGAAAATCAGGTCATTCCAATGTGATGGTGGAGGTGAGTTTAATAGCCACTCTTTCACTACTCACTTGAAAAAATGTGGAATAAAATTACGCATGTCATGCCCCTACACCCCAGCACAAAATGGACTCTCAGAAAGGAAACATCGCCATTTGGTAGATCTTGGTCTTTCCATGCTATTTCAAGCACATGTACTTTTAGTTTACTGGGTAGAATCATTTTTTACATCAAACTTTCTTATAAAAGCTCTTTCAAATAAAAGTCATTTTCAAATGTTGTATGGGAAAGAACCAGATTACACATCATTAAGGGTCTTTGGTAGTTCTTGCTACCCCTATCTCAGACCTTACTCAAAACATAAACTGGAGCCTCGCTCACTTCACTGTGTCTTTATAGGTTATAGTGATAAATACAAAGGGTACAGATGCCTGTATCCACCAAATGGACGTGTATATATAGCAAGGCATGTAGTGTTTAATGAGGAAGTATTCCCCTTTTCCTCTATATACTCTTCTTTCTCTACCACGTACAACACTCCTCTGTTGCAAGCCTGGCAGCAATCAGGACCTCAGGTAAGTACTCAACCCTCCTCTTATATAAACTCATATGATCAAATGCCATTACCAATTGTTGAACAAATCACAAATACTCAAAATCAGAACATAGACAGGTCCTGTGTTACCAGTAATCACTCTCAGTCCACTCCCAGTTCACCTATGTCACAACCTCTAAGTCAGTCTCTTATAGATCAGTCTCCAAACCAGAACCCTATGACAACTACTTCAAGAATACATCCCATGGTTACTAGAGCACAGTCAGGCATTACAAAACCCAATCCTAAATATGCTTTAGGTGTCACAACAGAAATACCTTTTACACCCAAAAACATAGCATCAGCTTTGAACCATCCAGGTTGGGCAGCCTCAATGAGAGATGAAATCTCTGCATTAGAGAGCAATAATACATGGGAGTTAGTACCTCCACAACCTAGTATGAACGTCCTAGGTTGCAAATGGGTGTTTAAACAAAAACTCAAGCCTAATGGCAGTCTAGATAGACTTAAATCCAGGTTAGTAGCGAAAGGCTATCATCAAGAAGAAGGAGTAGATTTCTTAGATACATATAGTCATGTCGTCAAAACAACAACCATAAGAGTAGTACTTAGTCTAGCTACCACCCAACATTGGCCAATACAACAGCTAGATGTTAGCAATGCCTTTCTCCATGGAGACCTTAAAGAATCTGTCTTCATGAAACAGCCTCCTGGCTTCGTGAACAAAGCTTTTCTAAATCATGTATGCAAGTTAAAAAAAGCTCTTTATGGCCTAAAACAAGCTCCTAGAGCTTGGTTCAACAAGTTTAGTTCATATCTTATTGAATTTGGATTCATATGTAGCTCTGATGATCCTTCTCTTTTCATATACAAACATCACAATGTCATTCTTATTCTCCTTCTTTATATTGATGACATGCTAATTACACGAAACTCTACACCTCTAATCTCAACTCTTATTAGTCAGCTTCATACTAAATTTCACATGAAAGACCTCGGAGATTTACATTATTTTTTAGGTATTCAAGTCATAAATCATGAAAATGGAATGTTTCTGCATCAAAGTCAGTATGTTTTAGACATTTTAAACAAAACAGATATGATTCTATGCAAGCCTCTTCCTACCCCCATGCCTTTAAAACATACCTTATCTGTATTTGAACATTCTGCATATCATGATCCCACATTTTTTCGCAGCATTCTTGGTGCTTTTCAATACCTCACTCTGACTAGGCTAGACATTTCATTTACAGTTAATTATCTCTGTCAGAAAATGCACAACCCATCCATTGGAGATTTTAAATTACTTAAACATTTATTAAGATATTTGAAAGGAACTTTACAACAAGGTTTGTACATTCATTCTAAAAGTTCTCTAACTATGCATGCCTTTAGTGATAGCAATTGGGTAGGCTGTCAAGAAACTCGCAGGTCTACTTCTGGGTTTTATGTCTTCTCGGGCAACAACCTTGTGTCCTGGTCAGCCAAACGACAACCTACGGTCTCACGTTCCTCAACAGAAGCTGAATACCGTGCTATGGCCTCCTTAGCCGTAGAACTCACGTGGCTCTCCTTTCTCCTTCGAGATCTTGGCATCCCTCAACCTAATCCAACAGTCCTTCATTGTGACAACCCGTCTGCCGTTTATATGTCCACCAACCCAGGCTTTCACAAACGCTCTAAGCATATTGAATTGGATTACCATTTTATTCGGGAAAAAGTTGCCTTAGGCTCCATTGTGACTAAACACATTCCGTCTTCCTTTCAGGTCGCCGATATCTTCACCAAGACCTTACCACGTCAACAATTTCTTGATTTACGGAACAAACTTGGCCTTGGCGAACCTCCCAGCACAAGTTTGAGGGGGGATGTAAGCACAGCACGTCAAGATCATGAGATCAGGACGCCACAAGTCACCAGGTCGCGGTCTTCACACGACATCAGGTCGCGGTCGCAGGATGCAGAGACATCGCAAAACCAAGACGCCTGGTCACTGCGACTCGAGACGGCACAATCCCATGACCTCGCATCCCAGCACTCTCGAGACATCACAACCTCGAGACACGAAGGCAACGCGACTCGAGTCGTCACAACAAGCAGCGCGACTCGAGTCGTCACAACACCACGACTTCGGGTCACTGCAATCTCGAGACGCCAATGCATCTTGTCCCGGGTCGTCACCACAGGCAACGCGACTCGATACGTCACAACGTTACATCCTTGGGTCACTGCAGTCTCGAGACACCGAGGCACCTTGTCCCGGGTCGTTACAATACAGAAATCCCGGGACGCCACAGCTGCGGGTCGTAGAGCTGGAGGACGCCAGGTCACCTGCGCCAAACCATCTGCAACAGAATCAGCACAACTCCCACACAAAAAGGACGAGCTGCCATCTGACAAATTGCCAGCTATCAGTAGCCGTTGCAACTGACAATGTCAGGGAATATTCTAGGAAAATAACCGTTTGATTAATTTGTTTTTTGTGTTCAAAATCTGTATAAAACTGCAGCAATGTACTCGAAAGAATTAAGAGAGGAAATACAATCTGAAAACGTTCTGAAATGTTCATTCTCTTCTCAATTCATATTCTTTAATGCTTTTAGTTTGCGACAATTCGTGGAATGCTTTCTTCGAATTTTTGGAATAATGATGACTTTTGGTATGCCAACAAAAACAAAAATAAATAAATAAATCTACTAGCATTTAGTTAAAAAAAAGTGAAAAATAATGATATTCTATCTAACCCAACTTGGAAAAAAGAATAAACAACATTTTTGTAAAAAAATTGCATATTCTTATATACAAATATTCCGATTTCATCAATAAATGTACCGTTTGATATATATTCAAATTTTAAAACCTAAAAACGCGTCATATATAAAATAACAAATGACGATTATTATAATGGTAATATATACATATTAATCGAACCTAGTATCTAATAGTTCATCACTACAAAAATCTAAACACATTTAACGGACATTTAACGCCAATACTAACATCTACAAAGTATACTCGCCGTTAATAATAGGTGTTAAAATCCGACTGTTAAAAGATTTATATTAACGTTAGTTAATCGACATTCATGAGTACCCACATACACGTACGTACGAAAAAAGCACGTGTCTAAATTATTACTTACAATTTCCTTCTTTGTTTTATTTTTATTGTTGTTGCACGTGCATCCTACAGGCACACATCTGAGTACGTGAGATTCACTAATTCGAATTCCCGAGACCGGTTAACGAACCGATAACCAACCGGTTCATTAAATCGGGCCTGAAATAAGCCCACATTACTATGAGACTCAAACATAATGGGGTTCAATGCCCAAAATAATGGTCATACAAATATAAAAATATGTAAGCGTCAATAAATGGTGATTTTTTTTAATGCTCTTTTTGTTGTTATTATTAATTTAGAAAATATATTTGTGAATAAATATGGTCATTGTAATGTTTTTATTACAGGTGAGCCAGGAACATGAAATCAGGCATGGTCAGATATAGTCATCATAACTTTATTACTTATCACTTGCCCCAATTCTCACCTACCAACTTGGACATTTACTGTTTTTTTTATATTGAAAAAACAAATTTACCTTTTTTTTCTTCACCTTTTGAAGTCAATTATTAAACTAGATTTGAAACTGACTGGGCTTGTCTGAATGGATGACTATGAAGATCCTTGGTTGAAGATAACGTCGAATCAGAGAAATAATAAAATATATTAAAATAATTATAGATATTGAGAAAGTACTGACAAGATCCTAACTATTCGGTTAACCAAATCCATTTATCAATGATCCGTAAAATAATTAAATTAAGTAGTCAGAGTTACTATAAATGGGAATTTAAGGTCGGAGCTTACAAATTTAGAGGAAATATACCTCGATTTAATCGAAAACGACCCCCATTAATTTATAATCTCAGAACGAAAAATGTACAACTTTTTTTTCCTCGCTGTATTTACACATAGAGAGGAAGCAGGGCAAAATTAATAATCAGTAGAGGGCTAAAAATGCAAAATTACGAGTACAGGGGTGAAAAGTTAAAAGAGGAGAAAGATAGAGGGTATGTCTATAATTCCGGCACCGAACTGTATTCACTGTATAAATCAGGGACGCCGGACGCAGCCCAAAGCCGTTGATTGAACTCGTCTTGCATCTCATTGGGGACGAACGGTGTTCTGCAGAGAGGACACGTCTTCTGATCGTGATCCATCCAACGGTCCAGACACGTCCGATGAAATATGTGCCTGCAATTGCTCAGCCACCGGATCTCTTCCTCACCTTCGAACTCGTACAGGCAAACGGCGCAGCTCTCCGGCATATCTCCGCGGCATGTGCCGGAATTTAAGTCGTCAAACTTGATCACCGGTAATATCTCGCGGATCAGGAGGGCGGAGAAGGGCGGGTGCGACGAGTCGACCCGGGTCGATTCACTGTATAAATCAGGGACGCCGGACGCAGCCCAAAGCCGTTGATTGAACTCGTCTTGCATCTCATTGGGGACGAACGGTGTTCTGCAGAGAGGACACGTCTTCTGATCGTGATCCATCCAACGGTCCAGACACGTCCGATGAAATATGTGCCTGCAATTGCTCAGCCACCGGATCTCTTCCTCACCTTCGAACTCGTACAGGCAAACGGCGCAGCTCTCCGGCATATCTCCGCGGCATGTGCCGGAATTTAAGTCGTCAAACTTGATCACCGGTAATATCTCGCGGATCAGGAGGGCGGAGAAGGGCGGGTGCGACGAGTCGGGTACCCGGGTCGGGTACGAGTAGTCGGGCAAACTCGGATCCATCTGGAGGAAATTGGATAGACCCATGTAACGGAAGAGGGAGAAGACGATGGTTCTGATGAACCCTAGAACGGAAAGCGTCTGGACAAAGAGCTTCGGCAAGAAAACCTCCGTGTAGCCGACAGGGAAGCCCATGGAGTTAGGTTTTGTAAGAGTGATAGAAAAGTATATCGGAAATGGTGATTTTTAATTACAGAGAGTTTCTTTTTATAGAGCAGAGGAAGAAGATGCGCGCCCGGAGAGGGCACAAGCAGGTGAGACAGAAAAGATAAAGCTACATGACTGTGATGTTTGTTGTTAAGATAACCCTACGAAAAAAATAGTAAAATCTACGGGAATAAAATGCAGTGGTCAGTGAGCTGTTATTGTCACAGACATATCGGGGTTTATAGTGTGCGTACACTCTTTGGATCATCCTAGAGTTTAATTTCAACAAAAAGTAATAATAGATGGGTGTATAATTATTATGATTGGGTGTGTAATTATTATGATATAATAACAACTAAGTGTACTAACGGAGATACTTTTACAATAAATACTTATATGGGGTAATAAATAATATATTTAGATTAGATTTTGATTTTGTAATAATTAATCGAACGGTTGAGTTTGTTTTTACGTAAATGGAGATATGCCTTATCGAAAAGGTTGTTCAATGTGTAGTAGCCTCTAAGGTATTTATTTACCTAAAATTTATCAATTTTCTTTCAATTAATTAACATTGGAAAATTAAGTGAAGTGGAATATAAAATTACGGAAGAGCAAAAAATAAACTGCAATACTTTTGAAAATGAAATAAATGCAATTTAATGCTTTGTTTTAGATTGGTCAATCTAAGTCTTCGTCAGTATTCATACTTTTAGACTCGGAATGGAGATAAATAACTCTTATACAACAAAAATAAAAAAAATGAAAAAGTGTGACACCGAAATTTTTACGTGGATCGATAAAATGTCTACGTCCACGAACAAATAGTAAAAGACGTTTATTGACTTTTAAGAAATTACAACACTTATTTCAAACTATAAAGAGAAAATATAAGTATTTCTTTTTTACAATGAAAATAACAATTCTCTCAAAAAACCGCGACATTATCATTCTTAAAAATTGTCGTTTTTATCTTCGTCTTCACCATCATCATCATCGATAAACATCACATTTTTCGAAGATAAATAATCTGAAAACCAAAAAAAACTCTACTAATGTATCAAGATCAATTTAAAATATAAATATTTATTTGATTTATCCATCATCCCTTAAACTATATTTATTATACACATATTTAATTATTTATCTAAGAATATAAAAGATATATTAGAGTAAATAAATATAACAAAAAATCTAAAAATTATATGATATATTCTCTAATAATTAGAGATATAAACAAAGATTAAGTAAGATAATATAGTTTATAGAAAGAATTAGTTTGGGAAATTAGATAAACGAGGAAAAAAAGAGAGGTGGGTTATAGAAAGCTTGAAGAGAGCCGAGCGACTGATTGCATAATCCATCAATAAAATAAAAAATATATTTATTTTCTACATCTGTTTAAAAATAAAATATATATTTTAATAAAATAAACAGAAAAAGAAAACGAAATGATACAATAAAACAAAGACAAAGGCGTCGGTGGCAGGGACACATCTTTCTCTGACCGGCAAGGACGACAATAAGATCCTTGCTTGATTACGACCATCTTACTTACGTCAGATTTATCATTTTTCCACATTGCAAATTTATATCCGGTAGTCAATACGTCAATATAATGTATATACGTATAATATAAATATAAATGATAAATGAATGTTATACATATATATATATGTATAGAGAGAGAAAGAGGGAGGGGGTCGTGCCTGGTGAGGCCAAGACAGTAACATGGACACAGAGTGGTCGAGGGTCACACCCACACTTGTTGTCATCTCACTGTTCCTCATGGACGGCTCCATCTTATTTTATTACCTTTCTTCATCCCTTTTCTTACCACTTTAATTTTAGATTTTCAAATATACGGGGTAGTAAGCAAATGAACCTAACCCCTTTATTTGTATATATTAATTGATTTGAATAGTATTCAATTATAACAAAAAATTTATTTATTAAGTGATTCCTGATGCATTACAGTACATATAAACCAGCATGTAAATGGAAAATTATTTTTGAAAATTTGTATTAGAAATATGTTCAAAACTATTTATTATTTTATTGTTGTCAAACATAATTTTTGCAATGTTAAATTTTTTACATGTAATATAATTCTAAATTCTAGATATATAAATTTATTTTTGAAAATTATAATACATGAAAAGAATAAATTGACTCTAAAATATGTGGATTATATTAATGCTAAATAAATATAACCCATATTAAAAACATTAGGACCGAACAAATAAACGCATATTTACGAATATCTGACTATTTGTATTTGTATTTATATTTATATTAATTGAATATCCAAATTTATTATTTGTATTTATATTTTTAAATTCAGATATTTATAAATACGAATATTTGTCGGATATACTGATATATGTATCCGAACCTAAATTTTTTAATGTAAAAAATATATAATAAAGAATTTTAATAAAAACCAATAATCATCAAATATAATCTAAAACTAATATTCAAATCGCATAAAAAATATAAATATACATAATATAAATAAAACAAAGTATCAAAATTTGACATTTATCTTCACATCAGTCACTTAAATTTAGTTTCGTTGATAATTTTACGAATATCGTCAGTTCATATAAAATAATCAAACAAATTGTTAGATTATCAAATTAATACACTAAAATAAAATTCACATAAAAATTATATATTTAGTGAATTTTGTTTTTTCAACTCAAATTTGATATTTAGTCTTCTAAATTATAAATATATTGCACATTTATCTATATATTTATATAATGAGTGTTTAGATAAGATTAATAATGTTTTTATTTTTTATCATTAAAATCAATTTTGTTATATATATATCGTTATTTTAACTAATTTTTTATTTAATACTTACGGATATAAATAGTTTGGTAATTGAGTCTACTATTTATATTTGTCGAATATCTAATTTCTAATATTTGTATTTATTTCAGCGGATGTTTGAATTTTCGATTCAAATACGATCAGATACGAATACTTTAAACATTTGGTCCATCACTAAAAAAAACATACCTACTATAATTTATTTTTGTTGGATTAGATTGACCCACTTGATTTAATTTCTGATATAGAATTCATCCACTTTACAATACATTTTATATTTATAATAAAAAAACCTGAATTAATTCAAAGCACTCGAAGAATATTTGCTCACCTTTTTGTTACTAAGTAACACATGTGAATTAACATATACATCTACGCGTGACAAGCTATGTATTATATATATATATATTCCCATATAGGCCTATAGGCATACTTCTTATGGGCCGTTCTATTTAAGCTTTTTGGACAGTAAGGCCCAAAATAAAGTTTACGTGGGCCGCAATCAAACCAAACAGACCCATTAACTAAAACCCGATCCACACAATTCTTTTTTTTCCCTTTCTTCCGACGTTATTTTTTTTTCTTCGTCAATTTTATGTTCGTACGTTCGTTAATGGATCTGTGAGATCCAGTCTCTTTGTTTTCTTCTTTTCGATTCTCTCCTTGACGTAATGATCATCTGATCTCTGTCTATGAATTTTCTATCTGGTTTTGTCTATTTGGAATCAGATCCAGTGTAGAGCCACACACATATAGAGAGAGAGAGTTGGTAGGGATATCAGGAGTTCTTCGGGGAAGGCGACAAGATGTATATTGCGTACGGGTGGCCGCAGGTGATTCCGTTGGAATCTGGGACGTGTCCAACTTCGC
>CM071861.1:38612320-38721506 GCA_036759665.1 Gynandropsis gynandra
CGTGTACCTCAAGCTCACCGGACGGTTGTTGCTAGTCGTCTCTCCGTCGCACTTGGAGCTATGGGGCTCTTCTCAGGTGCATTGTCTGTCTCTGCATTTTTCAAGCTGTCTTTATGATTAGTCCTAGTTTCTGCTCGAAATCTGGGTTTGGGATTTGGAATCGAGATTGTTCATTCGCTTCTTTTGTGTCTTCGTTGTCCAGCACCGAGTGAGGTTGGGGAAGTACCTCAGAACTGAGAAATCTGTGCGGGAAGAAGGGGAGAATTTGCGAGCTGTGTGGAGTCCTGACACCAAATTGATCGCTGTTCTTGTAAGTTTTCTCTCTCTTTCTATATATTATATATATAGATACAGATATATATTGGGTTATTCAGTTAATGTGATCATCCTTCTGTCAAATAGTTAATCGTTTGAACTCAGTCCAGGAGAGTTGCGGTGTAGAATTGAGGATAACCCTTTTTCCAAGTTTATACGAGGATGAAATTTTACTCAGAATACCAAATTCTCATCAACAATGAAATCTTGATTGTCTTTAGTCATGGAGCTAGCTTTTGTGGCCTTAGAATGTTTATTGCATTTTTTCAGACATCAGCCTTCTTCCTGCACATTTACAAAATCAAGTTTACGGATAGAAGAATACCAACTGGCGAGAGACAACCCTCCAATCTATTCTTTGCATCCATATCACTTTTGTTAAGTGAGGAGGTTCCTTTTTCTAGGAAAGACATCTCTGTGTAAGTGCCGTTTCTTGTGCTTGGTCGTCTTTATGCCTTTCACGACATAGTCCACACGATGATCTTTTCGGATTAGAAATGCAAGAACGAATATTAGTGTGAGCCGGGTTGATTTTCTTTCTGTTTATCAATTGAATCTTATCTGGTGTTAGACCAATATTTATCAGTTTGGCACTGTTCTCTTACTAATGCCTCTCACATTAAGAGAATTGATGTTGCACACGAGATTCTCTGGGCATCTACAATGTCAATTATTGTAGTTTATGTGAAGATTGAAAGAGACTAAGTTCGTGGCTTCAGTTTCTTTGCCGAAGCTGTACAAAATTGTGGTTAAGTGGGTCTAGAATACGTGTAGGCTTCCCCCTACTTTCTGTTCAGTCGCTTCTGGTGTTTTTTCTCTTAGGTTATGAAAGAGGGCTGCTCTTCATTTTGTGCTAGTAGATTTCTGGGCATCTGGCCTGAAGTAGAAGTTTATGTAGATCATGTTCTTTGTCAATTAGTGACTCGGTGTCACCTTGACTGCTACGCCTTACCTTTTTTTTGTGTGCAGGAGTAACATTGTCTGTGATAGCAAAACTATGCTTTTGGGACTCTCCAATGGATGTTTGTATAGCATTTCCTGGAAAGGAGAGGTAATTTAGACTTTTCTCACGTGTATGGTTTTCTGCAGTTTTAATTTTGAAAGTTCTTCTGGCTTTTCTGGTTCTTTCCATTCAGGAATTGTAATTGACGTGCTTGTATTCGTCTTCGTAGTTTGGTGGAGCTTTCAATTTCGGTCCCCATCTTTATGATGAAAAAGATGATAGACTGTTGCCACATTCTCTTGGTAATGGTCTAGTTTCTGAAGAGGCTTCGGCGGTATTCGCTTCTGATGAAAAAATCCCTAGAAACTTTGAGATTGTACAGCTGGAATTCTGCAGTCGTTTGAGGTTATTATTTGTCTTATATTCTGATGGGCAGTTAGTGGTGTGCTCTATAAGTAAAAAGGGTTTAAAGTATATTGAGAGTATTAAAGTTGAGAAGAGGCTGGGTAGTGATGCTGTTTGTGCATCAGCGGCCCCAGAGCAACAAATTCTTGCTATTGGCACAAGTAGAGGGGTGGTGGAATTATATGACCTCTCGCAATCAATGTCTCTCATACGCACGGTTTCTTTGCACGATTGGGGGTAAGTAACTTGCTGCTAATTTATAACCTTACAAGGCTACTTCTGAATCCAGTTTTGGTTTGATGGGTTGTCTTTGTGATACTAGTTTTCGTAGGTTAGGACATCTTTGTGTTTCATCTTAAGTAATTGTGTAGACTCAAGATTGTAATTGTATTGCTACTGGAAGTTAAGATGGCATGGAATATCCTTGTTCTAACCTAAATTTGCTGAAATTGACTAGTGGTGGTTATTTATTCGATTTCCGTATTCTCTTCGTTTCATTTGTACTTTGATACAAGATTGAAAATACTGTTTGTCTTGTACTTGTAGGTATTCAGTAGATGACACTGGGCCTGTCAGTAGTATTGCATGGACGCCTGATAATTCTGCTTTTGCAGTTGGATGGAAGTTGAGAGGGATCACTGTTTGGTCTGTTTCTGGATGTCGATTAATGTCAACCATCCGCCAAATTGGGCTGAGTTCTGCTTCTTCCCCCAAAATTAAGCCAAGCCAAGACTGTAAATATGAACCACTGATTAATGGTACATCAATTATCCAGTGGGATGAATATGGATATAGGCTTTATGCTACTGAGGAGGCATCTTGTGATAGAATTCTTGCATTTTCTTTTGGAAAATGTTGCCTGAACAGAGGAGTTTCAGGAAAAACGTATGTTCGTCAGGTGATTTATGGTGAAGACAGACTTCTGATTGTTCAGTCTGAGGACACTGATGAGCTTAAGCTTTTACATCTTAAGCTTCCAGTTGAGTGCCATCATACTTGTGATATCTTTTGGCTCTCTTTTCAGCATCAGTCCCTGAAATAACTTTTGATATATTTTGTTTCCTTGGACCAGGTGTCTTACATTGCCCAAAATTGGCCTGTTCAACATGTGGCAGCTAGTGAGGATGGGAAGTACATGGCAGTTGCTGGTCTCCATGGTCTTATTTTATATGACATTCGAATGAAGAAATGGCGGGTGTTTGGAGATGTCAGTCAAGAACAAAATATTCACTGCAAGGGTTTGTTATGGTTGGGAAAGATAGTGGTCATTTGCAACTACATCGGTGCTTCAGACACGTGAGAGCCAGTCTATATCTTTGGTTGTACTTAAAGTTCTTTATCATCATGCTCCACTGTCAAGCGGTTTTGTGTGTTGATGAATCTATGAAAAAATGAAATTTGATAGTTTTCATTTGTTATTTGCAGGTATGAGTTGCTCTTTTATCCAAGATATCACCTTGATCAGAGCTCTTTACTTTATCGCAAGGTCCTACTTGGCAAGCCAATGGTGATGGATGTTTATCGGGATTATATACTTGTTTCTTATCTTCCATTTGTCGTCCACATATTCCATGTGAAAATATATGGTGAACTGACACCTTCTAGCAAACCGGATCTGGAGGTAATAAGTTATTTCTAGTCTATAGTTTTGTTGCTAGCAGTCTAACTAGATGCCAATGCTCAAAAATTGATTTCTCTCTTTTGATGAGAGTGTTTGAGTTTCTATTCATGCTCTTTTAAGTAATAAAATGACAAACAGCTTTCTACAGTACGGGAATTGTCCATCATGACGGCAAAGAGCCATCCAGCAGCAATGCGATTTGTTCCCGATCAGCACCCAACAGAATGCAACATAAATAATGATTTGTCTGCTGGTTTGTCAGACAGGGAACCGTCAAGGTAATGGTCAATAAAAAAGAACACATCATTTCAGGTGTTCTCATCTGTCTAATGCTTTTGTGGTTTTCGTTAGGTGTCTTATACTGAGGGCAAATGGGGAGCTCTCAGTTCTCGATTTGGTCGATGGACGGGAAAGGGAACTTACGGACTCAGTTGAGCTATTTTGGGTGACCTGCTGTCAATCTGAGGAAAAGACAAATCTAGTCGAGGAAGTATCTTGGCTAGATTATGGGCATCGAGGAATGCAGGTAATTCTACTGCTCCATGGATGCTTTCAGTCGTTTGGTACCAGGTCCATCTCTGTTTTTGTCTTTCTAGGATTGATTGAAAATGAGTGACTAACGAAAAACTACTTGATACCAGTAATTTTTACTTTCCTGATTTGGTTTCTTGTTAAAAGCTTACTTTTTACAGGTTTGGTATCCCTCTCTAGGGGCTGACCCGTTTAAACAGGAGGATTTCTTGCAGGTATGTACATTATTAAGGTCAACCTTTTGTTTTTCATTGATATTAGTCATTTTTAAAGATTATTGCTGTTCCAAAATTGGCTTGGGATGATTACCTTAGCTCTGTGAATGATGAAGAATAATCGACAAGTTTTCTGTTTTGAATTTAGACGATTTTTTTGTTGTCAACAACAACAACTATCATGCCTGACCATGCTTTGGATGATGAAATTATCTTCATTCATTAATTCCTCTTTTTCTGAGTGATCTATTGGACTCAAAAGCTATTTGATATTATAAAATGATTTATCTTTCAGTTGGATCCAGAGTTGGAATTTGATCGTGAGGTGTACCCACTGGGACTTCTACCAAATGCTGGTGTTGTTGTTGGAGTTTCTCAGAGAATGTCTTTTTCAGCCTGCACAGAGTTTCCATGTTTTGAACCTACACCTCAGGCCCAGACTATACTCCATTGTTTGCTCCGTCACCTCCTTCAGGTATTATTTCTTCATAATTTTCTGTCTGTAGATTGACTTTTCTCTCTGCCTCTATCCTTTCTGTCATGTTGATAATAGCTTAATGTTTTTTTTTCTCTCCCTGGAACAGAGAGGCAAAAGTGAAGAGGCATTACGTTTGGCTCAATTATCAGCGGAGAAGCCCCACTTTTCCCATTGCCTCGAGTGGCTTCTTTTCACTGTTTTTGATGCTGAGATATCTTGGTAGGTCCAATCAGGGATTTTACTTCTAATAGAATCCTTATTATATGTATTCAGTCTGATATTTCTGTTTCTTGAAGTATCATTAGATTTAATTCATCTACATATGTGATATTTTGAAACTTTCAGGCCAAATGTAAATAAGAACCAGAGTTCAGGTCCTAGGCATCCTCAGAAAGCATCCCTGTTGCAGAAATCCTGTGATTTGATAAAAAAATTTCCAGAGTACCATGATGTGGTTGTGAGTGTTGCCAGGAAAACTGATGCCCGTCACTGGGCAGATTTGTTCTCTGCTGCTGGGAGATCAACAGAGTATGTTTTTCTATTTCTGGGTTGATGTTTTTTGTTTTTTGCAACTCATGAACACATACTTGATTCATTTTCAGTTGTTTCGTTGTCAAAAATCGCAAATTTATTCAACATTGTCTACTCTCTCTGTGGATTATAATTTTGATATACTTTTCTGTTTCGGCTTTAGGCTATTTGAGGACTGCTTCCAGCGGAGATGGTATCGTACTGCAGCTTGTTATATACTTGTAAGAATATGAAGTTCTCTCCTCTAATAAGTAGTGGGCCGAATGGTTTCAAATCCCAGTCTTTTGCTAGTAACTACACAAGTACTTCTGATATCTTTGATCGTTCTGGTAAAAACGAGTGGAGGTGTTGTTATTGTATTATTCGGAAACTAAAGGGAATCATTGCCGATTCTCTACGGTTGATTTTTTTCTAACTACCAAGTAAAAAACGTGGATGTGGTGCAGGTAATTGCGAAACTGGAAGGTCCTGCAGTCAGTCAGTATTGTGCATTACGCCTTTTGCAAGTAATCTTGGCCTGGCTTTTGGAACTTATATATATATATATATATATATGTCACAGTCCCTTTTTTGTTTTATATTTATTGCTTATGGATATAAATACTAAAAAAGACTTTGAATGTCCGCAGGCAACACTTGATGAATCTTTATATGATCTCGCTGGAGAGCTGGTATTTGATTGGCATTCTTGCTTGTTGTTTATAATGGACATGTTGAAGCTAATAATCCTTACATGACAACATTTTTATTTCTTTCTATTATGATCACAGGTGAGGTTTTTGCTTAGATCTGGAAGAGAAATTGAACAGGCACCAACAGATTTAGAAAGATCATCACCGACGCTACTGGGATACTTTCTTTTTCGTTCCAGCCAAAAGAATCCATCATCTTTGGATAAGAGGTTGGAACCATAACTTAGTACATGTGTGTGCGATAAACGCCTTTTCAGTGCGTGCGACTCATTAGATATGTTTCCGTGAAGCAGCTCCTCTTTCAAAGAGCAAAGTCCTCATGTTACTTCTGTGAGGAATATACTTGAAAGTCATGCCAGTTACTTAATGTCGGAAAAAGAACTTTCAAAGCTTGTTGCATTCGTCAAAGGCACTCAATTCGATATTGTGGTAAGATAACCCTGAGCATGTCACCCTTTACTTATGGTTGGATTAGGAAAAGATATTTACGAAGAACTATTCCAGGATTTCCTTCAACGAGAACGATATGGCTGTGCACGGTTGGAGAATTTCGCTTCAGGACTTGAACTGATTGGACAAAAGGTACTTATAGCTATCAGCAAACCCTTTTCCATTTGATAGTATTCATCTTATCTATTGATGCGTATCAAAGTTAAACAAATATTAACCTAAACTACCGCAAGTGCACGGCACGTGTGTAGTACTTTAGGTAATCGTACGTAATCATCGTATCTATATCATAAACATCCCTTAAATCATGCGAGAAATACGTATAAAAACGAGATGATCATCTATCCACATATTTTCCAGCTGCGAATGGGTGTACTTCAGAGCCGGTTGGATGCAGAATTCCTCTTGGCTCACATGTGTTCCGTGAAGTTCAAAGAATGGATTGTCGTTCTCGCAACGCTTTTAAGACGTTCTGATGTATGATTCCTTCCACTGAACTTGAATTTCCATTTTCGATCATTCTCTGGGAGAATGTATGAATGGTTCAGTCACAAACTTCTATATGTTTCTTTGGACGCAGGTTCTATATGATATTTTTCGCTATGATCTTCGATTATGGAGTGCGTACAGCACGACCCTTAAGGTATTATCAATCATACAACTTTCCCGTATATCTTCTCTACCACGAATCTCAACCGATGATCCTTTTTTTCTGTTCAGTCGCACCCGAAATTTGGTGTGTATCAAGAGTTGCTTGAGAGCCTCGAAGAGAAGCTGTCGGGGACTGGTCCAGAAGAAACCAGAGGTTAAAATAGTCATGACAATGGTGCTGATGACTTTGAGGTTGAAGCAAATTACTGTCTCTCCTCACTAGCTTTGTGTTTTTACCGTAAGTGGTTTTTTCACGTGTAGATAAGGTAAATGATGATATATGATTTTCGAAGCCAATAATTACCCTTCATCTATTATTATACAGTTTTATGATCATTTTATTTTGTATACGTTTTTGTTTGCTTTGTTCGAATTTGGATGAGTGTTTGCTTTGGTTTTTTTGTTAAGATTATATTAATTCGAAAGTGGAATTACATGTTTTACATTTACTCAGACACGAATTAAAAATCGATAATTTGTTTGCAATATTTTTTAATTGTTGATAAGTTCATAATTATTTTGGCTGTCTTATGTTTTTAATATTTTTTAGTGTATATATATTTGTAAGATAGTAATAAAGTAAGAAAATAGAAAAGTGTAGAAGAAGTGGAGAGGGTGAAGAGCAAAAGCACCCGTGAAGTGGGTCGGCACAAGTGCCTTCTGTGGGACTCACCACAGTTCACGAGCTCAACTTTGCGGCCTCCTTTTTATATATTTATTTATTCATTTATATATATATATATATAAATTCAAAGAATTTTGTTATGTTTATATGCGTGTGAGGGGAGAGAATATCAAAAATACCTTTAGACTGTTTTGTTTTAAGTGTATCTTCAAAAATATAATAAAAAAATTTTGGATAAAAGATAAATTTATTTTTATTTTTTTAAAATACGTACGATTTAAAATTTTTGAAGTGTTCTCAATTTTAAAGTTTAAAAATATAAATAACGAGAGGTAATTTAAAAGTTGAGAGCAATTTTGAATGATTTTTAAGCGATTTTAGTCGTTTTTGAACGATTTTGGATGATTCTGAACAAATTTCAAATGGTTTCGTGCGATTCAATCGATTTCAAACGATTTTCAAAGATCATATAATCTTATAAAATTCTATGGGTCTTATATGGTCGTATAGATCTAATATGATTCATATGGGTCTAACAGGACCATATGGTCACACACTCATATTAATTTAGAAATTTTAATATTATAAAGATAAAATTAAAATTAATTTTTTTAAAAAAAAGATAAGATTGAGGCTCTAATAACTTACAAATTTAATTTTTTTATTTTAATTCAATTTAAAATATATAAAAAAAATAAAAATAAAAAATATAAAACCCTTTTAAAAAAAATAACTATCCACGTCTTCAAAACTTAAATATAAATAGTAAAAAGTTACAAAATTTAATGAAAACACAAAAAAAGTTCAAATATTTTTAAATTAAATTTAAAATATCAAAATTAAAATGTTTAAAATACTGCCAACAAAAATATATTTAAAATTATAACTTTATATTATATGTAATTATAAAATTTTTGAACTATTTTCGTTTAATTTAAATTTTTTCTTTGCAACATATTAACTATAAAGATTTCAATTATATTAAATATATATAATTTGTTTGATATAATTATTTTAAATTAAATAAAAAATATTGATGCTGCACATTTAATTAGAAAAGATAAGAAGAAATTATTATTTTGGAGTAAGAAAAAGAAAACTAATTATTACATTCAGCTAAAAGCCGTTCAACTAACCATAACGAAACCAGCTTCATTTTGATCCATTTTCCTCAAAACCCATCATTTATCAACCATCATTTCACCTTCCACATGCACCCATTTACCAAATTTTGAGCAAAACAATACCCACTCTGCCCAATTCATCACTGCATAATCCACTTAAGCTATAAAACTATTCCCTAATCAATATTCTCTTTGTTTCATTTCAGATCCAAACACTCCACACCAAGCAGAGTAGTGAGCCATGAGTACCACACTTGCTTCTGTTGTTACCTTTGTGACCCTCATGGCTCTCGTGACCGGAGGCATAGGAGGAAGGGTATTACAGTCATTCGATGAGTTCGAGTACACCGCCATTACGTGCAGAGCACACAGCGCTTCCATTACAGAGTTCGGCGGCGTTGGGGACGGTAGCACTCTGAACACGAAGGCTTTCCAGAGCGCCGTCGAACATCTTAGCCAATACTCCGACAACGGAGGAGCTATACTCTATGTTCCCGCCGGAAAATGGCTCACCGGAAGTTTCAGTCTCACCAGCCATTTCACTCTCTTCCTCCACAGAGATGCTGTTCTTCTCGCAGCTCAGGTCACAAACATTGATTCTCCTACCGATTACAAAGTTTATTACTTTCTTATAATAGAAACCAGTTGATCACACCCACAATCAAATCGAGAAGGATTTACTGATCTGCAATTATGATTTGCAGGATATAAACGAATTCCCTGTGCTAAAGGCTCTGCCTTCGTACGGAAGAGGACGAGATGCCGCCGGTGGAAGATTCGCCAGTCTCATCTTCGGAACTAACCTCACCGATGTTATCGTCACCGGCAAGTTCCTTTTCCTGCACGAAAACCTTCATTCCTTCATGTATTATAATAATGAACGAGAGCCGTTGGATTATGTGTGGCAGGGAACAACGGTACGATCGACGGTCAGGGGTCGTTCTGGTGGCAGAGTTTCCACAAGGGGAAACTCAAGTACACTCGTCCGTACTTAATAGAGTTCATGTTTACTGACTCCATTCAGATCTCTAACCTCACTCTCCTCGACTCTCCTTCTTGGAACATCCACCCCGTCTACAGCAGGTACTACAATGATTCTCTGCTACGCACTTTACATTCTTACCATGCACCCTCACCCTTGGTGTTTCAGTAATATCATTGTCAAAGGCATCACTATCATCGCCCCCGTAACTTCTCCCAACACCGACGGAATCAACCCAGGTTCATCTACGCCTTTTGATCTCTAACAGAACATGACCCAAAGTCATATCTTGTCTGAATTTTGTGTTTTTTTAATGTTCAGATTCTTGTACGAACACGAGGATTGAAGACTGTTACATAGTGTCTGGGGACGATTGCGTGGCAGTGAAAAGTGGGTGGGAGGAGTACGGGATCGCCTTCGGCATGCCGACCAAACAGCTCGTGATATCCGACGGCTGACTTGCATTTCCCCTTACAGCGCCGCCATAGCCCTTGGCAGCGAGATGTCTGGTGGTATACAGGACGTCAGAGCCGAGGACATCACCGCCATCCAGACCGAGTCGGGTGTACGGATCAAAACCGCTGTCGGAAGAGGAGGATTCGTCAAAGACATCTACGTAAAGGGCATGAATCTTCACACCATGAAATGGGTTTTCTGGATGACCGGAAACTACAAAGCCCATGCTGACAGCCACTATGATCCTCACGCTTTACCGATGATCAGTGGAATCAATTATCGTGACATAGTCGCTGAGAACGTTTCAATGGCAGGGAGACTAGAGGGTATTTCTGGTGACCCTTTCACGGAAATTTGCATCTCCAATGCTACCATTAGTATGGCTGCTAAGCACAAGAAAGCCATGTGGATGTGCAGCGATGTGCAGGGGATCACCACAGGCGTAGAACCACAGCCCTGTGATTTGTTGACCAGCCAAGGGTCAGAGAAGATCAACGGCTGTGATTTTCCCACCGATGTGTTGGCCATTGATACAGTTGAGCTCAAGAGCTGTTCTTACAAAACAAACTGAGAATTATCTCTGTTTCTCTGAGGATCAAAATTAAAATAGAGTCTTTGATATATTATATATGTGTATCATATCAATTGTACAACTAAAAATCAGTTTGAGATAAGATGGAGAAAGCTGAGAACTGATTTAAGTTCACATGAACTTGAGGCCTCTGCCTGATAATCATAACGATTACCCTCCAAAAATGTCGCAATTATGTCAATGATCTGGATTGAATTTTACAGATTCATTGTAGATGAGCTCCTTTATGTGTTCTTCTACGCAAGACGGATGCTCGAAATCAGAACTGAACGGAACTGAGCAGACTGGTTCAGCTTCTATGTCATGATGAGGTGACATGTAAGGGTGGGACAGAGCCTCCTCAACTACACCAGAAAGGAGAAACACAAACTAGGTTAAAAAAACCAGAATGGAACAAAACAAAGATCACAAAATCGGCAATAGAATCTGTTAGGATCCCACATTGCTTAGAAATGGGACTAAGTGATAACCTTATAACGTCATGGGCACCCTCACCCCATAAACTAACTTTTGGGATGAGACCCGTGGACCATTTGCGGGATTGGTTTGGATCTATTATGAGATCGGTTCTTATTAATTAGCCTGCCCATGGCTTGACTCCGCGGAAGGGGTGACCCGAAAGGAGTGACCCACATCGCTTAGAAATGGGACTAAGTGATGCCTTAGAAGGCCATGGACACCATCACCCCATAAGCTAGCTTTTAGGATGAATGAAACCCGTGGACCTTTACGGGATTGTTTTGGACCTATTATGAGATAGTTTTTACTAATTGATATCGGAGCCTGCCCACACTGTCGGCTGGACTCCGAGGAAGGGGCGACCCACACCGTTTAGAAATGGGACTAAGTGATAGCCTTAGAAGGCCATGGGCGCCCTCACCCCATAAGCTAGCTTTTGGGGATGAGACCCGTGTACCTTTACGGGATTGTTTTGGACCTATTATGAAATGGTTCTTATCAGAATCTTTAAGTCTACCTGTGATACGCCGATGAGGATCAAAGACAAGCATTCTCTCCAAAAGATCAACAGCCGCGGGGGACATGTTCGGAAATCTAGCAGTAAACTGTTGTTTGGGGTATCGTGGGAGCTGCCTCACATATCTTCTTGCATTGTCACTTCGGAGAAATCCAAGGCTTGAATTGTCGGGAGAACCTACAAGCTAATCAAAGAATACAAGAGAAATATGATCAGTTAGTTGACGTTACGAAACCGCAGTTTAGGACAGCGGGTTTACCTCTGTAATAAGCCTAAGCTGGTGAACATAATCTATGCCGGGAAATAACGGTTGACTCGTCATAATTTCACCAAGAATGCAACCCACTGACCAAATATCAATGGCTGCAGTATATTCTGAACAGTTAAGCAGTAATTCAGGAGCTCGATACCATCGAGTGACAACATATTCTGTCATGAAATCTGTCTCTGAAGTAGTTCTTGCAAGACCAAAATCTCCGATCTTTAAATCACATTTTCCATTGAGAAGCAAATTGCTTGGTCTTAGATCACGATGTAATACATTGGCTGAGTGTACATATTTGAGCCCTCTTAACAGCTGGTACAGAATGTACTGCAGGAGGAGCAGTAACTTATCATAAATGAATCTAATGATTCCGATGGTACACATCTAAGGTAAGATAAATCAGATGCTTACCCGACATTGGTTATCATTCAGCGGCTGTCCAGATCGAATGATTCGTTGAAGATCTGTGTCCATCAACTCATATACAATGTAAACATCATTGAAATTCTCCCGTTGAGGTGGTCGTATGATATCCTTGATTTTGATTACCTAAAACGAAACAATCAAGAACCATGGCAGAGAGGAATCTTGCATCAGTTTGAACGCGAAGCACAGCGATTAGGACTTACGTTTTCATGATCCATGTGCCTGAGAAGCTTAATTTCTCGAAGTGTTCTTTTGGCATCGATAATGTTATCGAAAGCATTACCAATCTTCTTGATGGCTACCTTCTCTCCTGTCTCCGAATTCACCGCAGCACTAAAGAAACCAGAGTTATCCAATTTTATAACACATTAAGGCTTCTCAATTATAAAAATATGAACTTTCAAATACATGGTGGATACTATATATATATATGAGAGTGGAAAAACACACCAGACAATACCGCAAGCACCTCTACCGATTGGACGAATGGGAGGTACATATTTCCTGGAAACTTCAAAGAGTTGTCCATATACGTTGTACCGAATGTAACGCCCACCATGAGTCGGTACAACTTTGATGCTCTGATCGCTAAGGCTAATCCAGACCGGAACTGGTGACTTAAACAGGAGAGCTAAGGCTCATGAAAAAAGAGGTTTTGCCCGGAGACTCCTTCTGTCTCCTCATTTTTCTGGGTGTTCTTTTCTCTTGCAATGAAAAGAAAAGGAACGCCATGTGAAGCTTTTGAACTGTAAAAGATCCCGAGAGACCCGTGAGTTCAAACACAAAGCGTTTTCAGACACAGGATCTGTGTACTCTCTCTCGATTTGACACATGGAGCTTCTACAAGTAATTCATGTATAGTTCACATGATGCAGTCGATCATCAAGACAGTAATATCCCAAACACCAAAAGATCCCACCTTTACCTGAAAATAGAAAACATGAATCTTGTCCATAAAGATCAGATTTTTAGATGTTGCCGGAAAACCCTTCCATTGGGCAATATAATCATCCGGTTTTCGATAAATTCCGGCTGCCATCATGCCGTCACAGAACAAAATAAAAGAAGGGCAATTTTCCAAACCAACTTTTAGATATATCTGTAAAAGCCGACACAATAGGTTAATTAGTACAAGACATATATAATACAAAACAAGCTAAAGCATAGAGCTTTACACGACATACCCCTCACGAGACAACATTGACTCGAGCAACTATATCAAACTATTACAAAGACATACTTTCACTCCCCTAATTCTGTATTTGTCTGGTCAATTGCTGTTAGCTCGCCACCTGCTCTAAATTTCTTCCTATTACAGATTTATCGCCAGAATCCGTTGATCTGAGATTACCCAGCAACGTATCTCGTCCACTTAAGATTATTTTGAAGAATTCGTCAACTTCTTCTGTTAGTTGATCCAGTCCTTGAGAGAAATCTTCTGCTTTCTTCCCCAATTCCAGAACAGAATCTTTAAATGATCCTACTTCGAATGGATTCATTCCATCTTGGATCATGGGATACAGCTTTTTGACATTTCCATCAATGGCTTCCAGCTCTTTCAGAACCGTGGCTCTACCAGAAGAAACTATGTTTCTGATTTCTGCATTTATAGCGGTCTGCAGATCAGTGAATGCCCTTGCCCACAATGGTTTTTCAGAGACAGATAAAGCCAAAAGATCTCCTGTTGAGCCAGAAAATGCTGTGACAAAAACACTGCAGATATAAACTGTTTGAACCTTGACACCGTAAAAAGCCTCCATAAGAACCTTCCCCTTGGGCGAGTTCTTTACTTTAGGCAAACTTAAGGATTTAAGGAGACAATGCAAAACTGCACGACAATTTTCGATTCGAGGGTTTCTTGAGAAAATATGTTGTCTCCAACTGTCAAGCGAAGACCGGGCTCGAATGTATTTCTCAGCACTACTGGATTCTAGGTTGTGTTTGGTGCACTGGAGGAAAAGATGTCCTTGGTTGAGTCGTGTGAGCTCCGAGCTGAAAGCATTACAGAGATCAAGCAATTTCACACTTATGTCCAAGTAAACATCTATCCATTTATCCTCCCAATCAGATACAGGAAGCTGGAGATCAGTAATGAGGACCTTTATGTCATTATGCATCTCACGTAATGACTCCATAGCCAGCTTCATCCAGGATACAGTGAGGATTTCATCATTGCTCTTCGGCATTAGTTTTTTCAGCCTATCTACCAAGACTGATTCAAAGGTCACCAACAGAGACCTCAACCATGGAGACAAATCTGAGCCCTTTGGAGATAACATCCTGAAGGGATTTCCAAAGGGGAAGAAACCACGTGGTGGATCTTGTGGTCGGCTCATTTTGAACAATTCTGACATACCATGGTAAAGAGCCAAATTAAAAACTGTAGGCAGATTTCATGAAAATGTAGAACAATGACCTAGCCGGAAAACATGTGAAGGCCAAGGAGAAGACCAACCAAACTTTCAAAGAATTCATTACAAGAATCTCAATACACAGAAGTTTATAATTGAACTTCCAGATTTCAAGTCCATGTTAAGCATGTTTTACTCCTTCATCTAAAATGGATAACAAAGGAACAAACAGATTCAGGAGACAGAGGTTCTACAATCATGACTTCAAAGACTCCAGCTTTTCTTTTTTCAATAGATAAATGAAAACCCCTTTTCTTTAAGAGTTCAAAAAATAAACAAAACACAAAATATCCATCACGCCTCAACCTGTACCTCAAGACGCCCATCTATCGAGCAAATCGGAGAAAAGATTATCACAAAATCCGAGCTCAGAACAAAAACCAAATCCTTAACCTTCCACTCACGAAATATCACACAAAATTCACTTAGAAACGAAGTCAACGCAAAGCAAAATCGATTGAACTTATCCATAACCATGGTTTCTTATTCCAGACAAAGAATAATCACAAATTTTCACCAACAGTAAACCCTAGTCCTAAAAATCTAGAGAAAAAACTACAAAGCAGACAAAAAAATTTCTACCAAAAAGGGAAATTCCTAAGACAATACAACGTAAGACGCCGCAGAAATCAAGATTCCCGAGAATTATACCGTATCAAGTCACCGAAGATGGAGGAATTCGATAAGTAGTAGCTTACCAACCGATCGATTTGGTTCTTTGAAATATCGTCTCTTAAGAGGAAAATGAGTGGAGAGGAGGTACGGCGTGACCTTCGTGGAAGGGATGGGATTATGATAAACTAACTGGCTGTCATCACGGATCATGTACCATTTGAACACGTGGATGGCTACGATTGGTATGTGAGTTAGACTTTTGTGAACGGTAGTGAAATTACAATAAGATAAAATAATGCAACGGCTCTCCAGTTGTTAAGAAGACCGGTCTTATTAATTTTCAATGACCCACCATCTTTTTTTATATCATAATGACAAGTTGATATAATTAAGTAATTAATTAACGATCGGAGAAGGTAGGTGTTAATGGGCCGCAAGCCCATTATATCACCCGCTGAAATTGCATGTTACGAATATTCCAAAAATAAATAAAAAATAAAAACATGTATTTTATATGAATTTCAACTCCCTAAATTATATATTATTTTGGTTTTCTTTATTATTATTAAATTTGATTTTATTATAATTAATCTGAAATTATACAATGTATTCATGATTTATAAACTAATTGATAGTTTGTATCTAAATCATTCCTTGTCAATTTTATATCTAAGGTTTTTTTAATCAAAATCTTACATATTTAAGATAATATATGATATATAAACTAGATTATATTTATATTTGATTATAAATTGGACTTATTAATAGTATATTTTTGTCTAATTGTTTTCAAATTATTATATTTAAAAATTCAAAATTAATAATATAAAAAATAATTCATATCATTTTATCGTTTTAAAAACCATATTTTACCCATGGGAATAAGGTAATATTAGTAGACTAGATTCCACAAAATAAATTAATGGGCCCAGCCCAACTCGCAGAAACCCTCCAAGAAAGACAGAAGGTTCTGAGGGACAAGTTACGTATCGATTGGCGTGATTAACTGAAAAGATGACGACGATGACTATGTCGGGAGCCGGATCCAATGTTACTTTACACTTACGTCGCTCTTTCTCCGTACACGGCGAAACCCTCCTTTCTCAAAGCCGAGCTTCCCATGTCCTATGACCGTTCCATCCTTCGCAGTGGTGGCGGCGCCTCTTCCTCCTCCTCTCGCCGCCGTGATCTCGTGTTTGTCGTCAATCCCCGAGGTACGACTATGCGAATGAGATTTTGAATCTTTGAATTAGGTCAAGGTTATAGAAATTATGTTTGTTTTCCTTTGATAATCCTGCTTGAGGAGGAATTGATGATCTTGACACGGATTAGATGTTTGATTTCGCCCCTTTTTTTCTTTTGGAATTGGAAATTGTGGAATATTGTTGGCATTTGAACAGGTGCCAATGGTAGAACAGCTAAGGAATGGAAAAAGCTTCTTCCTTTTCTCCGGTCCCGTCTTGGTAAAGACTGTAATGTGAGTTGATTTTGTAATTTCTTGATCAGTACATTCGTTTTATCGTATTTTCAACGTGGGTATCATGTGATGCAATCTATTTCAATGTAGTTGTTTTGATGGCAATTATGTGTTCTTGTGCTTTGCCCATTCCTCATCATCTGTGATGAGTATAATCTGTTTGTTTCTGTGTTCAGATATGTGAAACTTTTACTTCGGGTCCTTCTCATGCCATTGACATTACTAGAGAGGTGAATGGAGCAAATTTTTGAATCCTTTGGGTTGATTTCTTTTTTTTGCTTGTCAATGTATTACATGTTGCTCATTTCTTGCTTCAATGTGTTCATTCAGGCTATTAGGGATGGTGCTGATGCTGTGATTGCAGTAGGAGGTGATGGAACACTTCACGAGGTAAAAGCATAAATTTGGCTCGATAATGGGTGCGAGTGGTATGGAATACATGGCACATTCTGTTCCACTCATGGTGTCTTTTGATCTAAAGGTTGTCAATGGATTCTTTTGGGATGGGAAGCCTCTCACTAATCTCAACAAGGAGGCTACTCATTCGACTGCTCTTGGTGTGAGTAATTCTACTTTAGTCCAGAAATCTTCTTATCATCTATAGGTCTATGTGGATTATCATGGGAAGGTACATTGCTTTTGCTTTTATGCAGCTCATTCCTTTAGGCACTGGCTCTGATTTTGCGAGAACGTTTGGTTGGTGAGATCTTACAACTTATGTTTGGTTTCATTTTATTGAGTTTTGCAATTCTAAGTATGGTCTGAAAATATAGGAAAAATGATCCTTGTGAAGCCATTGAGCGCATTGCAAGAGGTTTGCCACTTGTCTTTATATATCTTCATCCGCCTTTCCATGTACCTAAGTTATGAGACGGCTTCCCTTGTTTGATGATGATATATATAGACCCCATTTTGCAGGGATGAGATCAAGGGTCGATGTTGGTGTTATTGATAAAGAAGGAAAAGATTTGCATTACTTTGTTAATGTTGCCGATATTCATTTGTAAGACTAAAAGTGGAAACTTCTTGTGTAATTGCTCCTTGTTGAAGTACTCAAGATGACTCAATGTTCGTAAATTTTGACTACAGAAGCGCAAAGGCGGGTTATTACGCTTCAAAGTATAAGAAATTTGGGAACTTATGCTATGTAATTGGAGCCCTCCAAGCTTTTATGGGACATCATAACCGAGATATGAGAATCAAGGTAAGCAATTTCACAGTCTCACCATGATCATACATGTAATATCAAATTGACTTCATAGCATTCTTAGGTTAATGGAGGTGAATGGGAGACTTATTCTCAAGTCACTGCCCTTTGCATTGGAAATGCGAAATATTTTGGTGGCGGAATGAAAATCACGCCAAATGCTGACCCTAGAAATGGAAACCTCGAGGTAACGTTGAATTAGATTGACATCATGAATGAAAGAGGATGGCTTTATTGATGCTTTCTGCTTCTTCAGGTTGTGATTTTGCAGGATTTTAAATGGTACGACTTTGTAATGAAATTGCATAAGCTATACAACGGGACACATCTATCAGTGAACAATGTGACTTCCCTCAGGTCGAGATCTTGTCTTTGTGAGATTCAGAAATGTTCAGTCTCAGAGATTTGTTTTGTGTTTTTTCAGTGTACAAAGCATTGAAGTGGAGGAGATTATGGACAGTGGAAGTATTTATGTTCAGTCTGACGGAGAACATTTAGGATTTCTTCCCAGAAAAGTAAGTGTCTTGCCTGGTGTCATCCAAATGATATGCTGATGATCGAACACAATAATGGTCGTTGCTTGTTCGAGAGGATAGCCCAAAAGTATAAAACATAAACACATCTGACATACATCTTTTGTGTAAGATTCTTCAGTTGTTGTTGTGCCATGAGGTTAAATTTAAACAGTCGAATATTTGAAGATATGGGTTTGGTTTTTTCTTTTATTTTCGTTAGAATTGTTTCAGGGTTTGACCGGTGGAAACCCAATTTTTGCGTTTGCGTTTAGCGGCGTTTCTATCAGCAATTGACCACAATTTGTTTCTTTTTGTTTGAATGGTGGAATCGCTGCATTCGCGGGCGACTGTGACTAGAAACGAACGGTAGTAAACTGTTGTGATTGCGTTTTGAACACAATTACCAAAATAGACAATTATTAAAAGAATAATTTATTTAATTTTTTTGTTTAGTATATATTTTTAATTATAATTTTTTAAATAAATTTAAAAAAATAACAAAATATTTAAATATACAATATATATACGATTGATATAAACTATAATAGAAAAAAATAAGTGAAATATACAAGGGTATTTTGTAATTTTATTCAAAATGCACTAAAACACAGATATAACGTAATATAATTTCAGATTTTAAAATCTGCGTTTCGGTGTGTTTTCGAACGATTGCAATTCCATCAATCAATTTTAATATCGCCCGGAATTGCCAAAAAACGTAATCGTCGCGTTTGCGTTTGATTGCGACCACGAATAAGGGCCTTAATGATATGGAACTAGATGGACTTGGCGACAGAAAAGGTAACACAACATATTCATTATTTTTATTACAATTACTTTGTTACAATATTTGATTGAAAAAAATCTATCAAATCTTGACAACAAGTCAATGACATGACCGCCAACTTACAAAATAGTGAAATCAGTAAGAGGCTAATCATATGAATCACAAACCTTATTTCATTAACAAAGTAAGACTGCACTAATTAAACTAATCAATCAGTTATGGAATTTGATTAGCGTGTGTTAATTAAAACTAAGCACGGAGCAACGGCGAATGAGGGGACATCAAGCGAGGGGACATGACATGTTCCTCGTACATCCTTGAAGAGAAACTTAACCGAAGATTCTTTTGCCAAGGATTAGGTTTCTTGGCCTCTGTCGTCTTGCCGTTGTTGCTGTTTCCGACCACAAACTCTTGGATTCTCCGAAGCCCTACTTGGAGTGTCTCTTCGTCCATGTTGGCAAAGCAGACCCTGAACCATCCTGGTTCAGAGCAATGGAATGACGATCCAGGCGAGACGTTGATCTTGACCTTGTTGATGATCACACGCCATAGATTCATTTCAGACTCGAAGCTCTGATCTTTGAGCATTGATCTGAGATCCATCCACACGAACAAACCTGCGTTGCTTCTTAAGCAAGAAATCCCCATCTCTTCAAGTCCTTTGGTGAAGACTCTGTGTCTCTTCGTCAATCTCTTGGAGCTCTGTACAAGGAAGTCGTCGATGAATCTGTCGTCAGAAAGCAATGCCGCAAGAAAACTCTGTGTCTGTGAAGAAACCAGACCGAAACTCGACATCTTCCTGGCACAGGACACAACAGCGTCGTTGAAGGAGTAAATGATTCCGACCCTGAAACCGGGAAGGCCCATGTCTTTTGAAAGACTGTAGACAATGTGGATGAGATCACGGTTGACGTGATCCATCTCTTGGATGATTTCAGCGACGCTGGTGAATTTTGGGGAGGCAAAGACAGTGGCTGCGTAGATTTCATCGCAGACGAGGTGGATCTGTTTGTCGTGGATGAAACTGACGAGGGTTTTGAGAGTTTCATGATCAAGAGTGGTTCCAAGAGGGTTCGATGGATTTGCGAGGATGAGACCTTTGATCTTCGTATCAGATTCTTGGGCTTTAAGGAACGATGATTCAAGGGCTTCTCTTGTTATTTGAAAATTGTTTGAGCTGTTACACTCCACAGGGATAATTTTCACTCCAGTTCTCCATCTCAGATCTCTGTCGAATCTGCATTCATATTAAATCCACATCATTTCATGTATATCTCCAACCCTAATTTTGTAAATCATTAAGTGTTCATCGATGGTTGACTTTCAAAAGTCAACGACGAGAAGGTCACTCGGCGTTGTATATATTATAACCCCAGTTTTTCAGGGTAAACTCCTAAGACCTTTTTTTTTAAATTAGAAAATAAATTTGAAAGGAATATTCAGAGGAGAAAACTAAGGCATTTATTGTGAATAATATATACAAAAAAAAAGATGGAGAAAACGTACGCAGCGTAATAGGGAGTAGGGAGGAGGAAAGCATCGCCGGGATCGGCGAGACAAAACATGAGAGTCTCGTTGGCTCCGGTGGCTCCACCGCTCATGACCACCCGCTCCTCCTCGAACCTCACCCTCCCTCCTCTCGCTTTCCCCATGAACCTCGCTATCGCCTTTATCACAACAATTATATCTCAATATATACATATATATATATATATATCATATGTAAATAATGTATTTATGTATGTATAATATGAATAGAGTGAAATGAAGAACCTGTCTAAATACTTGGAGGCCATGGTAGTCTTGAAAAACAGCAACGTCGGAGAAGTCATGGATACCTTCAGACGTGCAGATTGACGCTTGTGGATTCATCTTTATCCACTCTTTGATCAAATCAGAACAAAGCTGAGACCACATCGTAATCATGTAAGACAAATGTAATCACTTTCCATTGTAGAAATATTTAAACGAAAAAATAAAAAGAAAGAGACGAACTTGATTTTCGGCGAGACCCATCTGGATGACGCCGTGAGGATTACGAGTGGGGTGAAACGGGTCGTCGTCGTATGCTTTCCAGCCGTCGAAATATGGTGAATCCTCGCCATGTTGGTCGCCGGCGGCGATTTTGGACAGAAGATTCTGATTAGAGGACGTGTGCTTGTCGGAAAAACCCATCATTTTTGTTTGGGACAAAAATCTACGGAAGTGTTGGAAGGTTTCGTTGAATGTTGCTGGGTGTTTGATAATAAAACGAGAAGATGAAGGAGTATTTATAAAGGGACCAGATGAAATTCCTCGGTGAGAGAAAAAAAAAATATATATATATATATGGGAAATTTCCCTATTTTTCTAAAACAATTTTTAAAAAGTAAAAAATAAAATGAAAAGAAGAGTCAGTCAGATGTTATATAGTAAAAGTCAAACTCAAATCAAACCGGGAAAATGTTTTTCTCGATTAATGTTTCTAAATCAATTCACAGACCATTTTTTTTTGTTTTTGATTTTGCATTTAGAACTCTCGTAAAGAAAATAAATATTTCTTGCGAAAATTGCACGCTACTGTAATCCAGGTCTGTTCTTTTTATTTTATTTTACACATTATTTATATCAAAATTTGGTGTTATTTTTAGATTTGGTTGATTTATACGAAATAACATAGTTTCTATTGTGACCGTCCAAAATCAACCATCTTGTTTTTTTTTATCCTCGGCCCACAGAAACCCTTTCACACATGGATAGTTATAACAAATAACATATAATATTAATATAATAGAAAATAGAAAAAAATGCAATTTCGGTTATACTTAAGTTTCTGCCGAAAAACTAATAAATACACAACACGTTTCGTTGTTTATAAAGTATCGAATACGATGATTTGGATTTCGTGTTTAATTCATATAAAAAATAAGTATGAATATATAATTCTCGATAATCAAATAATTAAAAATATCTAATAATAATTACGTGATTAATTTAAAAAAATGTCACATATAAAATTTTTAAAAATCATGAAACGTACATTATAGATTTGGCAAATGGTCAGATCGAAGTGAAATTGCGTGAATCGTACGTTACATGAATGCAGGGTAGTGATTTATATATATATATATATACACTTTTTTATATATTCAATTCGAAGTAGAAAAAATAACGAAAAGGAATGATAATTTCCTAAACCGGGGCTGTTGTTGGTCGGAGTTGGCTTGCCATTTTGGATACCTAAAATTAATTAATTTAACTGAAAATATAAAACATTTTTTATTTTAGAATCAAATCCTTATCATAATAAATTATTTATATTGGTTAAAAATCGGAAAAATAAGGAATAATATAGTGTAATATAAGATAATTTTCTCACAAAATTGAAATAATTAAAAAATGGAGGGGATTTAATTTAAACTTCACCCAAGTAGTCAAAACCATTTTAACACGTGAGAGAAAAGACATGAACACGTGGCAGAAGCAGCCGATGACTTGGGGAGTTTAAAGAACAAACTTTTTGGTCGGCTTTCAAAATCTTTAATCGTTTTCTAGATTACCCTTTTCTCACCGAGCTGGACACATTTGAAATACATTACCCCTTTGTCCAACTCAACATTAAATTCTTTTTAATTATATAACTTTTTCTCATATATAAGCACATTCGATTTTTTAATAAATAAAAAACTTTTTTTTTCTTTTGTTGTTTTCTTGTTTACAGTATTACCTTTTTTACTTATTTGCTTTTCTATATGTGTATTCACCCACGTGTCAATCGTGTGAATAAGTGGCGTATGGATATACCGTATACGTATATATATATAGTCATAGTAGTGAGGTATAGGTGTCATCCTACAGAACAATATTCCTACGAAATCGGATCCTATTTGCCTTTGTTTGATAGCAACTCACACAAATAATTTTGTTTTTATTTTTACCCTAATTGTTCCTTTTTTTTGTTGCATTTTCCGTTGTAAAAGTTGCAAACAAAAAAGGATTATACATTGTAAGGAATGATACGATTTTTTGGTAATTCTATTCTTATAAAATTTAATTCCAATAATTGATACGATATCATGATAATGATAATAGGATAAAAAAAAGGATAATATTGCTACTTAATCCATTGATTATCTACAAGTTCATTTTCTTAGTTTTATTTGCTCACGCTAAACGCACTTTTTGCTATTGTTTTGTATTTTCTGTTTACATTTTAAGTAAAATATTATCATTTAATCTAGTGTTTTGTTCAAGTCGTTTTTTTCTTAATCTTGATTAGATTAAGTCTAAGAAAAAATGACTTGATATATATCTAGTTTAGAAAAAAAATGTAATAATATTCGTTTTCTTTAATAACAAAATAAACTTATAATAAGAGAAATGAATTGATTGTCAATGTGATGTCGTTAAATTTGCTGTATTATATTAAGCTTCATTTGTGATTATATCATTAATGGAAGTTCAACAAATAAATTAACTATTATTAAAACAATTATAAATGTGATTACAAAACAAACGGTATGGGTATGGCATAACGTAATTAATGAATAAAATAAACTAATAAACACTAAAGTTTCCGAGATCGTTTCTTAGCCATCCACGGAGATGCAGTGAATGTTGCTACAACCTTTTATCAAAAGAGATTCTTGTCTTCAAATATTTGTTGGAAATTTTTATTTTTAAGTTAGAGAAAAAAATTGAACAAATTAATGACCGTAATTTTTGTGGTAAAAGTTATGCAAACTAGTATAACAATATTTGTTACTTGCACTGAATTGAATTATCAGAATTATTTAATAGTGAGACATTAACCACATGCATGAAATGGATTCAAAATAACCATATATTCATATTATATCGTTTACACGCTTAATATTAAGTTTAAACCAATGTTCCATTCACACTAAAAATACATATTGTAAATGATGCATCGATAAAGACATGCAATGTTATAATTTCACGCCAGTATATGGAAAATAAGAGTATTTATAACTTAGCTGTGAAGGGACATATTGATATACAAATTTATAATTTTCCATGTATTAACCTTTGAATGGCCTTTTTTTTAATCGTGTAATAAGTATTTTCGAATTTGGATTAAACCTCTTCAACCGTAAGAATTTTCTTTTAATTAGGAAATTGCATGGAAATCTTCAAAAGCGGGAAAAATATGAAAAGTAAACTTCAAGGTTGTTTTTTAAAATGACTAGAATCTTGAATATGTTACTTTTAATTTTAAAAACGGAAAGAATGTAAATCAATAATTTGGATACGTATAAATAATAAATACATAAAAGTATTATAATTAATACGATAATTATAAACTAAAATTAGTCATACTGACGTGAGAAATACCTCGTGAGCGGAATTGGTATGATTAGTCAACGACTAATCCATTTTGCACAGAATATGAACTTGAACGTTTAATTATGATTATCACACTAATTTGTGGTAAAATGGAACATCAAGTATTATATTAAACCGATAACAAAATAATAATGAGTGAAGTATTATTATACTGGAGTGAGTGTCAAATATTTTAATAATTTTTTTTTAAAAAAAAATTGGTCAAATAGTTGAACAAGTGGCAGTTTGACTTCCACTTTGTCAGATGTCTGACTGAGGAGGAGGCTTTGGAAGATGTCCGATTGGACCCGCTTGTCCGGTTGTCTTCCAATAACGAATAATCCAATAGTATATTGACACGTGGAAGCCGCCTCACCAAATGCATTACAGCCCAAAGCTCTTTTTCTTATAACGGACCAACAGTATAATAGAGCCCAAGCCCAATTAAACACCCAAATTGTTGTAGTTTGTAAGGCAATTTAAAGCTTATATTTTAATATAATATGTTTTTATAAATAGCCAAATAAATAAATATATAAATTTAAATTTTAATAAATATTTTTTTATTCATCACAATTTATGATGTTTCATTCTAAATTTTAGTCGCATTTAATTTTAATTGTAATATTTAAAATTACGAAAATGTGAATATTTCTTTTAAAATAGATATCTAAATATATAAGATTAAATAGCATATTTAATCTATTATGATTTGACCTTTGTTTTTGTAATTTTGTTACTTAAATATATAAATATGCCTATATAAACAAATATTAAATATAATATAAGTGTGATTCTAGTATTTATTTTTTAAATATTCCAAATAGATAAATAATAAATAAAAAAAATTGTAATAAATAACTCCAAATATTACTATATTTTAAAAATACAATATGAATAGGACCCATATAAATAAACCAACCATTTGATCCATAGGTGACATGATCCAAACTCCATTAAAGCCATAATATCTATAGGTCGGATTATTACACTAAACACTATGAATCTAAAAAGGGAAAAAGATAATTATCCGATGACACTGAAAGGAACAGCTTTATCTTTGGGAGTAAAGTCTTGGAAGCCCTGCAAGAACTTCTTCAGTTTTTCAACATGACCAGCCCCAGAGAGTAACTCCATTAGAATCTCACACGTGATTAAATTGGGTTCACACGAATGCTCAACCATGTCGTCCATCAATTCAACAACTTTATCCAATTGGTTTTTTTCCTTTAAACCCTTAAACAATGCATTGAAAGTTTCCACATTTGGTTTGACCCTTTTCGCATTCATATCATTCTTTAAACAAAGTGCCTGCTCAATGTTTCTGTTCTTGCAAAAGGCATTTATGAGGATATTGTATATCACTGTGTTTGGCTTTACCTTTAAGCGTAAACCCATTTCATTGAAGATCTTCAATGCTTCAGCTGTATCCCCTACTGCGCAATAGGCTTCGATTATCATCCCATATGTAATAACAGTCGGTATTAATCTCTCTTCTTTCATTTTCTCCATCATTCTTTCAATGCTTTTGAAGTCCTTGTGTTTGCTAAACATGGCAATTAGGGTATTATAAGTGACGGTATCAGGATTCACACCTGATTCCTCCATACTAGCTAACATCTCATACACTTTCTTTGGATTGTTCTTACGGCAAAACATTCCAATAAGCATATTGTATGCCACCAAGTCAAGAGAAAACCCAGCTTGTTTCATTTTCTCTACCATTTCAATGGCATCACGATCGCGTCTAGCTTGGCACAAGCCAGAAATCAATGCATAATAAACTCTTGCATCAGGAGTACAGCCAGCTTCAATCATTTGGTTGAACCAATGCATAGCCTTTTCTATATTATTGACATTGCAATAAGCAGTAATCAACAATGTATAAGTAACAACGTTACCTTTCAAGCCTTCCCTTTGCTTATCCAAGAAGTACTGAACCGCCATGCTTACTCCATGATGCCTGCACATTCCTCCAACAATTGTGTTAAGGGTAACAACATTCGGTTCAATTCCTTCATCCTTCATCTGACAAATTAGGGTTTTAGCTGTCTCGATCTCTCCAGCTTTACAATACCCATCAATCAAGGAATTGTAAGTAATCGTATTAGGCGAACAGGATCTTTCCCTTTTCATCTTCATCAATAACTCCTCTGCTTCTTTCATCCTACCTACCTTACAGAGCCCATCAATGAGTGTGTTGAAATTGATCACATCACTGATTTCTCTTTCACGCATCTTTTCAAACACTTGTAGAGCCTCATCAACTCTTCTACACTTGCAGAGAGTGTTCATGAGAATCCCAAATGTAACGAAATCAGGTTCAATACCCATTTCCTCCATCTTTGCTGATACATCATTCATTCTCTCCATGTCCATATTCCTCCCTAAACGTGTCAGAAGAGCATTGAAGGGTGGTGCTTCAAGGCTGGCTCCTTTGTTCATCAACGCCATTAATGTATTCCAAGCTATGTCGATAAGATTGTTTCTACAGAGACTGGTGATGAAACGAGTCAGCCAAATAGACGTCGGGAAGACTCCATGATCGCCAAATTTTGATATTAAACCCACCATTTCTTCCTCTCTCACTCGCCTACTCCTCGGTTTTACGCTTGTTACTGCATGGAAAACAATATCTCCGGTGATCGCATTCGGAGGGAAATCTGTTCTTTTTTGAAGCATTTCGTCGAGCACCTTGAACGCATCATCGATAAGGCCATCTCGGAACAAAATATCGATCAGAACGTTACGGATGTGAGTGTTCTTCAAGCTGGGATCGAGTTCTTCGTACACATTAACAGATTTTTTCACCATTCCTAGACGTCCAAACTGCTGGATGAGAAACTTGGCGGCACCGAAGTTAAGCGGAATTTTCCTTTCCTTAGCAACCTCGTATAGCTGAAGAAGCTTTTCCCGAGATTTGGACTCGCGTCCAGCCAATTCGATGACCGAGTGAAATGCCGATGACAGAGAATCTTCATTGACTTGAAGAGACTGAGATTTCTCATGGAGGTAATCGAAGAAAGAGAGACGCAAAGAGTAGGATTCAAGCCGCCGGGAAATTTGGGATAACAAACGAGTAGAAAGAGATGAAGAAGAGACAAGAAGAGAATCTAAGGTTTCGCAGGACGACCAATCACGTTGGGGAGTTCGCCGGAGATGCTCCAAAACTTGGGTGGTGATCGCTTCCTCGCTCTCCGGATACTCAACCGGAGGTGGGTCAGGCTCGGCGGAGAGACGGCGAAGGAATCTGGGAGAGTCGAGGAGATAAAATAGTCTCCCATGCCGGGAAGAAGACAGCGCAATACTCATCTTCGACCTTGAAGAAGGCAAACTGTCTCAAATCACTCGGAGAGGGAAATGGCAGTGAGGTCGTGGACGGACAGCAATTAAGAAATACGAGCCATTTTAATAAATGGGCTTTGAGTACATAATTAATTTATAAGCCCAATTAATTTTAATTGGGCTTTGACCATTTATCGGTGTAGCAACGGCGCGGCCGTGGACGAGCATCTCGTCGAGGGACGACTATGGAAGCGGAGTCGCCGACGATACAGATATCAATGCCGGCGTTGTAGATATGGACGGCGGAGTGGTAATTGTAGGCGGTGATGACACTGAACAGGCTCTCCTCTCCGGTGCTTCTTCCGGAGATGCGTCAGCGCCACTCTGGTTCGGGACCGCCGTAGACGGTGCCGCAACGGACCTGGCGACGCGAGAGATACATACTCGAGAGAGATGAAGCCATTGTTGATGCATTGAATTGAAAAGATTTTTTTTCTGAATTTCTTTTCCATTTTTTGGATATAAACCCAGACTACTATCTATTTCATATATTTTTTTAATTTTTATATAAATGTGAATTTGCAAAATACAAATATTACAAATTCGACGGTGGGTCGTATGATTATATAACATAATATATATATATATATATTTTATATTCATAATAATATAGAACAGACAACTATGCTGGGAAGTCACGCGCTGCTTTCTCGGATAACTATCTCAAAGTTGACTGCTCCTCCTACGCATTCACCTGCTCTAGCCCCTCCATTTCTTTGCTTCCTCCGTCGCCGGAGATTTGTCCGCTTGATCACTTCCATGGCCGGAGCTGGATTGGCCTCTGTCGCGGTCGATGGTGCATCGACGCCGGATCACGTCGTCGGTAAATGGTTCTCCGTGCCGGATCTCCGGCTGCGTGACCATCGCTTCACCGTTCCTCTAGATTACTCCCTCCATCCCACGACTTCTCCCAAGATCACCGTCTTCGCTCGCGAAGTTGTCTCCGGTATTTATCAACTCTCTCTAGTGTGATAACCATATCAAATTGTGATTCTATGATTTCTTCATCTGATCTCGACAGTTTATAAGTGTTGGATTTGAAGTTGTTAATCGTGTAATTGATTTGATTGTGAATACGTAAGTGGCTGCGTCGTCGTTGTAATATGCAGTTGGGAAAGAAGAACAAGCTATGCCGTATCTGTTGTACCTACAAGGCGGTCCTGGATTTGAGAGTCCACGACCAAGTGAAGCAAGTGGATGGATACTGCGAGCGTGTGAAGAATTTCGTGTTATCTTGATGGATCAGGTATGACGTTAGCTAACTCTTTTTCCGGTCACTATCCTCCGTAGGTATCTGAATTTGATTTTGCGACATTGGTTGTCTTTGTATTCCCTGCAGCGAGGAACAGGCTTATCAACCCCCTTGACAACATCCTCTATGCTGCAATTCAAATCCGCCAAGGAATTAGCGGATTATTTGGTTCACTTTCGGGCCGACAATATTGTAAAAGATGCTGAGTTTATTCGAGTTCGTCTTGTTCCTAACGCTGAACCATGGACAATCTTGGGTCAGGTATAGTGTCTGTCTACTGCGTTTTCCATCAGTTACTTTATGTTTCTCTTTAGATCGTACTGCAATAGTTCTTGTTCCTCTGACTTTGTTCTCTGCCTTAACAAACTTGAACATGAGTTTGAGGGGTTTCTCCTTTATTTGTTTTCCATGGATGTGTACCTCTGTAGAGCTTTGGTGGGTTCTGTGCCATCACATATCTGAGCTTCGCCCCAAAAGGACTACAACAAGTGCTTATAACTGGAGGGATTCCCCCAATTGGCAAGGGATGCACAGCAGACAATGTGTATGAGGCGTGTTTTGAACAAGTTATGCGCCAGAACGAAAAATACTATGAAAGATTTCCAGAAGATATTGAGATCTTTCGTGAAGTTATAAATTATTTGGCTGAATCTGAAGGAGGCGGGGTGAGGGTCTTAAACCATGTTCTTTGTACTCATGGAATAGCTGAATATCTACTAACCAGATTTAGTCTCTATACTTCTCTCTTTCTCGCTTGTAGGTACCTCTTCCATCTGGAGGCATCCTCACCCCTAAGGGTCTTCAATCTCTTGGTCTGTCTGGTTTAGGGTCCAGTACCGGTTTTGAGCGCCTGCATTATATGTAAGGTTTTACTTTTGCAATTTGGATCCATCCTCTTAGAGAGAAGTGCCTTATTTTTTATTAATTGATTATTCCTCTGATCGTAGGTTTGAGAGAGTCTGGGACCCTGTATTAGTTCCCGGAGAACCAAAGCGAATTAGTCAGTACTTCTTGAATGCTGTAAGAAATTCACACCTTACTGTTCTCAAATTTCTGTTCTAAGTAAGGAACTCTACTTCTCGAGTAAAACTCGCAATATATCGCATGTATGCAGTTTGAGAGTTGGCAATCTTTCCACACGAACCCTCTCTATGCACTTCTGCACGAGTCAATTTACTGTGAGGTAAGAATCTCCCATGGTTGGTGAAGAATTTTTAATCCCAAGGCTGCATGATTTTACCTAGGAATTTTCTGTAGCTGTGTTATAGTTCCTGCCATGGCTGAAAATGATATGACCTTAAATACTTAAGCTTTTATTACTTATATCCGTTTAATTATCGAAACTTCACCAGGGTGCCTCATCAAGATGGTCTGCGCATAGACTAAGGGAAAAATTCGAGAGCAAATTCGATGCAATCAAGGCAGCGCGAGAAGGTCAGCCTGTACTCTTCACAGGAGAGGTATACTGAAAACATATGACATAAACATTATGCTAATGCACAGTGTAGATTTCATTTCAAAAGACATAACAGTGGGATTGATCCAGATGATATTTCCATGGATGTTCGACGAAATTCATGCCTTGAAGCCTTTCAAAGATGCTGCACATATTTTGGCTGAGAAAGAAGACTGGCCTCCACTATACGATACTGCCACATTGAAGAGTAACAAGGTCCTTTTCCATTTCCTTTGAGAATTGCTCCTTGATCAAGCTATTAATCATTTCACATGTAGCGTGAACAGGTACCTGTAGCAGCAGCAGTATACTACGAAGATATGTACGTGAACTTCAAGTTAGTAAAGGAAACTGCATCTGAGATAGGAAAGATTCGGCTATGGATAACGAATGAATATATGCATTCAGGCCTTCGTGACGCTGGGCGGGTAGTTCTTGATCATTTATTCGGAATGATCAATGGGAAGAAACCTGTTTTCTGATTTCTATTATTTAAAGCTCTTCACAATTGTTGTTTTCTCATAAACAGAATAAGATATGCCAGAAAGAACTCCAAGTCTCACTATAAACATGCATTCAGGCTCTAAGCACAGCTCTCATGGCTTTCTTTTAGTCATTGCCTTAAATGTGCGAATTAAAGTTTTTAGTAATTTAATTCCCATTGGTTAACGGGAATCCGTTGTAGTCTAGTTGGTCAGGATACTCGGCTCTCACCCGAGAGACCCGGGTTCAAGTCCCGGCAACGGAATATTTTTATTTATTTTTTTATTGATTTAAGGAAAAAAGAGGAAAAACCCTCGGCCCCTCCTCTTACTCACTCCGTAGTTCTCTTTCGTTATTCTTTTCCTTCGATTCTCTAGACTCTGAAAGTTTCTCCTGGGTTTATGGAGGGTTTCTTCTGATCAGTTTGAGGCTTAATTCTTTTCTTCAGCGCAGGTGGGTTCAAATTTGAGAATGCAGAGATCATCTTTTCGGTCACTGGTTCGGCCTCTGTTGACGAGCCGTGGGTTCTCTACGGGCTCCGACAAGATCGTTGCATCAGTGCTTTTTGAGCGATTGCCTGTTGTTTTACCCAAAATCGATCCTGCTGTTTACGCTTTTCAGGAGTTCTCGTAAGTTCTCTCTCTCCCTCTCTGTCTTGCCCCTTTCCTTGCTTTTGGGATGATGAGGAAGTGACGGAAAATAGGAAAATTTTATCATTTTTTGTGGTTCAGAAAACTAGCTTTTCAGATTTAGTTTCCGTTCTTCTCGATGGAAGAGAGACGGGATCTGATACAGATACGTTACACGTTTATACTGTTTTAGATCTCTGAACAGAGAAAAATTTGATTGCGTTGTTTGCTGATTTGCAGAATTTGAAGAATTTTAAAATTTCTAGTGTAACCAATAGGTCACTCATAAGTTCGATTTGAAATCATGGAATTGAAAAATTTAGTATTAACTTTTGTCGTTGGTCTCGTTGCTGTGTGGCAGATTCAGATGGAGACAGCAGTATCGCCGTAGATACCCAGATGAATTTCTGGACATAGCTAAGTCTAGGTAATTGCTTCTTATTGTTATATCATAGCAATGACTTATTTAACATTGGCTTTGCCTCATATTTCACTTATGGGGTTTCAGATTTTCAATGCAAATTATACTTAAGTTAAGAGTAACAGAGGAGAAAAAGGGCTTAAATTTGTCCTGATTTTATGTTGGAACCGAAAGTAGGATTGTGTTGTGCACCTTTGATCATGTAGTGATCTGTCTTAGTTCATATATATCATTGTGATCTTGTTGGATGCATCTTAAAACAGGGCAAAAGGTGAATACCACATGGACTATGTTCCTGCTCCTCGGATTACAGAGGCTGATAAGACAAATGACAAAAAGTAAGAAATATTAGCTTCTTATTTTTTGTGTTTCATCATTATCCATTAAGACAACCTTTGAAAAGCTATGTACATTTCTCTTGCAAATGTTGCTAGGTCACTAAAGAGAGCTCTTGACCGGAGACTGTACCTTCTTGTCTTTGGTAACGCATATGGATCTCCCGCTGATAAACCCGTCTGGCATTTCCCAGAGAAAGTCTATGAATCCGAGGATACGCTTCGCAAGGTGATCATTGTTGAGATCTCCATGGATTTGGGCCTAACTAATCCATAAGGATTATATTTTGATCTCATCTCAATCGTTTCTTTTTTGCCGTTTTTGCAGTGCGCAGAATCTGCTCTGAAGTCTGTCCTTGGAGACCTATCTCACACATACTTTGTTGGCAATGCTCCAATGGGTCACATGGTTATTCAGCCTACAGAAAACAAACCAGAATTGCCCTCTTACAAGGTCCATCATCTTCCACAATCTTCATTTAGTGTGTATATTCCATAATTAGGAGACATTTCTTGAGAATTGGAATCACATTCCTTTGCCACTCTTATCTGCAGCGGTTTTTCTTCAAATCCCAAGTAATTGCAGCAAATAAGTTCAACATTGGTAAGTGCGAGGATTTCGTGTGGGTGACCAAGGATGAACTTTCAGAGTACTTCCCTGACCAAGCCGAATTCTTCAATAAGATGATCATTAGCTGATGCAGTGATAAATTTTGAAGCTTTCATGGAAAATTGTAGGCTGCTTGTTGAGAGGATTCTGTTAACAGAACTAGAGACTAGAAAGACCATAATAATCATGCTTGGTTACTTCATTGCCTTTGCAATTTCATCCTCTTACATGTTTAATGAGATCAAATTGGTGGTCAAATATTAATTGATGATATAATAAGATTACCCATTTCTTGAAAACAATATAAGGGTTTGATTGGTGAAAACGTTGCGTTTGGCGATGTTTTTATTAGCTATTAGCGGCAGCTGCGTTCAATATGCGCTGTTGGATCAGATCCTTTTAGTTTCATTTTGTCTTAATGGTGGAAACGTTGCTTTACAGACGATTGCAATTAGAAGCGAATAGTAGAAAACTTTTGCGATTGCATTTTAAGCAAAATTACCAAAATAGACCATTATTAAGAAAAATTTATTTAAAATTTATTGTTTAGTTTATACGAGTTAATTATAATTTTTACATAATTAAAATAAATTTAAAAATTAAAATATTTAAATATACAATAGATATTCATATATATATATATATATTTACGATTAATATAAATTATATTAGGAAGATATTTTTGTATTTTATTAAAAAAAAAACCGAAACGCAAGCATAACACATCATAATTCTACATTTTTAAATTTTGATTTTTATCATGTTTATAGACGATTACGACTCCACTAATCAATTTTATTACCGATGCGCACAACAAGCATGCAACGTGAATAAGCAAGTTCAAAGATTGTCAAAGGACACATGTAAGATTGTGGAGACAACCTTTGAAGGAATCCATTACCATCCTTCTGATAAACTCAACCAAACCCTAACCCTAACCCTAATCCCTTTCCTCCACCAATTGCACTTCCTCTCCACTTTTACAAATCCCTCATTCCATTGATATCTTCTGCGTTCCCATGTAATATCTCATCTACCATTTAAATAAAAGATCATCTTGCATTCCTCATGTTAAAGTTAAAATTACCATCATTAGTGAAAATGGAACGCTCTATTTGTACTGTAATTATCTTCTATACTAAATTTTACAGACACACGAGACAAAGAAGGTAAGACTTTCGGCTTGGGCCTTGTGGCTTTGCCAAAAACTTAACAAAGCCATCTTTATTGATTGAATGTAGGCCCACGTTAGGGAACCAAATTATCCTTATGTTATGTTATGATCAATATTATATTATTATATTATATATCCTAAAAATAGGAATGAGACAGATTTTGAAATAGTCGAAGCCACAAGAATACCAACAAATATGGCTCTTTTCTTTACACACACACACATATATATATATATATATATTAAATTTCGAAATACATTCCTCTTTATTTCAATCTATTATCTTCCACTACCACTGCAACTGCAATCAACCCTCAAAATTTTTTTAAATTAAGGTAATTATTTTTTGTATAGTACAGATTCTATTGTCTAGAGAAATAAAGGTTGAAAACGTAAAAGCAAGTTCAGTTTCGCACGTTCCGACCTTGACGTTTAAGAATCAGAATCTTTTCCCTGACATATGCTGTTTGTCTTCAACATATACGAGTTACAGTTTATACATACGTACATACATATATAGATATATACATATACATAGAAACAGGCATAATTGTCCGTAATAAACAAATCTGAAGAAGGAAAGTAATCATACTTTAATGGTAACATATCCGATTTCACACGCCATAGATAATCATTCGCAGAGAGAAACCTTTTCTATTGTGATCTGAAGGAAGCAGATTCATAGAGTATAATCGGAGATTATAAAGAAGAATGGCGTCGGCGGAGGAAGAACGGGCGTCGGGGATATCCAAACTTCTGGAGAAAGCCAAGGGTTACGTGGCGGAGAAGCTGGCCAACATCCCGACGCCGGAGGCTAGCGTCACCGACGTTGATTTCAAGACCGTCAATCGAGACTCCGTCGATTACGTCGCTAACGTCGCCGTTAAGAACCCTTACCCTCAATCCATTCCCATTTGTCAGATCTCTTACATCCTCAAGAGCGACACCAGGTCCCATCTCTCTCTCTCTCTCTCTCTCTCGAAAGATTTAAGTCATGATCCGACAAAGATAGATCTTGCTAGAATGATTGAATTTTTGTTATGAAACTTGACAATTAAACAATGGTTTTGTATTTGAAAATCTGTTATGTAGTGATTTGGGTTAGAATCTTACAAGATCTCATATTACATATATATCAGAATATATATTTGTAATCATCAAAATCTTATGGTCCAAAGTATGGATCATGTGTTTATAGAATCTGAAAAAACGAATGAACACATACATTACTGACCCAGATAGTGATGAACAGGACCATAGCGTCCGGAACCATACCGGACCCGGGATCACTGACGGCAAAAGACACGACAATGCTGGTCGTGCCGGTGAAGATTCCGTACAGTATAGCAATCAGCCTGGTACGTGACATTGGCGCAGACTGGGACATAGACTACCAGCTCGACCTCGGTCTGACCATCGACCTCCCAGTCGTCGGCGACATCACAATCCCTCTCTCGACCAAGGGCGAGATCAAGCTCCCTACCCTTAGGGACTTCTTCTGAGTTTCCTTGTTCATTGGAGATGAATAATTACAAGAAACCACAACAAAGGATCTTTTGATGTTCCCTCTTGTTTTAATTTGTACTCTCTCCTGTGTACTCCACTGGTCGGACCTTCTCTTAGATTTGACTGATCGATTTGATGTTCCATCGATCATAGTATCCAAGTGTTTGTTGTGTGACATTTCTTCTTATCGGTTAATGATCCCGTTAACATATATGGATTGTAGTATACCAAACCCGTAATTACGAAATCAAAGAGTTTTTATAAACTAATGCCTTAATGTATCCGTGTAATTTAGGTGATTAAATTCGGATTAATCAAAATAAAAAAATTTCGCGGTTTTCGCGGTTTTTCTGTGAAAATATATGAAATTTGGTTCATCATTTTCGCACACTTTTTTTACACTTATTTTTCCTTTTTCGCGTGGACTTCGATCATATCATCTCTTTTAATGTTTATTATATTAAAAATATAAAACTAACGATAAATAATCAACAAAAGGGGATGTAGCTCAGATGGTAGAGCGCTCGCTTAGCATGCGAGAGGTACGGGGATCGATACCCCGCATCTCCACTGTTTATGTTTTCCTTTTTTCTGTTTTTAAAATTAATTGAACTGGAAATTTTAAAACAAATTATTTCAAAAATTTTAAATTTCACACTTTAATTAATTAGCATTTTGTACGTGCGGAAAATATGTTATTTAAACAACTTTTTTAAAAATAATAAAAAAAAAACAACCGGATCAACCAATATCGCATCTGTGTTCCTTTTTCCCATATAAACAACGTTTTAATTGCTTTTGATTGTATTATATTTTTATTGTATTATACAATAATCTCAAAACATCTTTCATACATTCTGAAGAAAAAAAATAAAATTTTTTATTTTTTCCAAATTTTACGAGAAACAATAAACATAGCAACTCTGAATTTTTCTACATTTTTCATAGGTTGTCAATTTAATAAAACAGAAACAGGTCCAAAATTTATTAATTTATCAGGTAAAACAAAATGGAATATGAGATCATTCGGAACAATATTCAAAATTCACATTTTTTATTAAAATTCTAAAATAATATATAGGAGAAAATTAATACGTAATTTAATGTTTTTAATCGGTACTAAAAATGAAAATTTTTGCAAATTTCTAACTAAACTAAAAATCGAATTGAAGGATTAGCTCACAATTCTCTAAGTCAACGTTCTCAACTACTTGATTATAAGACAAAGTTCGATTTAAGCATATACTATTTTCTATATATAAAACCCTAAATTTAACTCTACGAGTGACTTTATATATCCACGATGGCCGACCAAGAGGATGTACGTCCGCTGTCTCCGGCTACGGTGCGACAACTGAGCGACGGAGGAGAAGATTCCCTGAAGAAGAATCTCCGACGAAGAAACTATCTCAGATTGTGTTGCGGTTGCGTAGGAGCCACGTCACTTATTCTGATCATAATCTCATTGGTTCTGTTCTTCACCGTGTTCCAAGCCAAAGAACCCATCATAATGGTGAACAACGTAACGATGTGACGACTAACATGTCAATGGTCGTGGACGTCTCGGTGAAAAACCCTAACGCGGAGTCGTTTAAGTACACGAACACGACGACGGAGTTATACTACAAGGGGATTTGGTTAGGGGAAGCGCATGGGCCGCCAGGGATGGCTAGGGCGAGACGGACGGAGAGAATGAACGTGACAGTGGAGATGAATGTGGGTCGGTTGATGTCGGATCCGGGTCTGGTCGAGGATCTTGGATCGGGTATAATGAACATGACAAGTTACTCGAGGATCAGTGGGAGGGTGAAGATTCTTGGGTTCATTAAGGCTCACATGACGATGAAGATGAACTGCACCATGGCCCTTAATATCACGAGCCGCGCCATCCTTGAATTCAAATGCAAGAGGAAAGTTGATCTCTGAATGACACTGTTCTTGCCATGGATTCCACTTTTTATTATATAATTTTCCATTTTTTTATTTCCTTTTCATATACTTTCGAAGTTAAAGATGTTAAATCATAGATTGTTTATTTTTAGTTTGAAATATTTCAGTTCCACAATTATAATAATACATCACATTTTTTTTACTAAATCCTAACTTCCACGGGAGAATGAATTGAACAAAACTATATATTTCGTTCATATGTCAATTGTTTTGAATAGAACAAAATGGTTTTAATTAATCCGATTAAAATAAATAAAATGGTAAAATACAAAATTCCACGGCTAACTAAAAACAAAATCCAAAGTATCAATTTTTTTTTACATGGTTAAACCATCAGAAAATGATAATATACGTTTACAAGTACTATCAATCACAGAACGGAGAGTCCACAAGAAATGGTATACATATTAAATGAAACTTCGTAACGTATAACCGAATTAATTTGACTTTTACATCAAATTATTAAATTCCGATTAATATAATCAGATGCAACATTAAAACATGGAGAAAAAATAAAAGATGAAAACGCAACGTGGACTTCTCGGGCTACATGTATAAATGCGACATGCTAGACCATGTATAACGTTTTAAATATTTATTTTTTCCATTATTTGTTCACTTTTCGTATAGTTTATATTTATATATTGTGATTAATATATTTACAACTTAACTAAAAATAATTTGTTATAAGAAAATTATTTTAATTTATTCTCAACACTTTTGGTTGTAAACTGTGAAAATACTATTAGTACAACGCACAAAGTAAATGAAATACATTTTCCTAATTACAGAAAAAATGAAATAATAACTAATTTGTAATTATACTTCTTCCGTATTTAATAATGGGCCCCATGGATAACATCCAAGTAAGCATGCATATACATATATATAGCACATAAGTCAACATTGTCAACTACTTGGAATTAAAATAGAGTTTTTTTTGTTGTTTAAAAGCACAAAACGCATAAGAGGAAAAAAAGATTAAAAAAAAATCATAGAACAGCAAGCAGAAATGATGGCCGAGCAAGAGCAAGTACATCCGCTAGCTCCGGCGGCGGTATGTCCGGTGAGAGACGGAACCATATCCGGAGACTCGGGGGCGAAGACTCGCCGGCGACGGAATCACATCAGATGTTTCGGTTGCGTAGCAATCACGATTCTCGTCCTGACCGTGACCATTATAATTCTGGCCTTCACCGTATTCCGGGTCAAGAAACCGACCATACGAATGAATAATATGACGATCACGCGTCTCGACGTCTCAATCGGACCGCAGATATTTCGGCCACTAATCAACGTCTCGATGGTAACTGACATGTCGGTCAAGAATCCGAACGCGGCGTCGTTTAAGTTCGGTAACACAACGACGGAGGTGTATTACCGTGGAACGGAGGTCGGGGTGGCACGTGGACCACCGGGAAAGGCAAAGGCAAGAGGGACAATGAGGATGAACGTATCAATAGACATCATGGCGGATCGGTTGTTGTCTTCGGGTGGGGATTTAGTTCAGGATGTCAGGTTGGGTATGCTCAATGTGACCACTTATACGAGGGTCGGAGGGAAGGTTAATATACTTGGAATCATCAAAAAACACGTGACCATTAAGATGAACTGCACGATTCTGATGAATTTCTCGAACCGGGCGGTTCAAAACTTCGAGTGCAAGAATAAAGTTCATCTCTGACTTTTGGCTCCAAAGTATTCGGAACTGTGTTCTGTCGGAGCAGATATATATATATATATATATATATAAACAATTAGGCTTTTGGTTTGTTGTTTGAATGTTTGATTACTTTGTCGTACATTTAGACTTCGGGTATTATATGGGTAGATGAGTATAATCTGGATTATTTAGTAGTAAATCATATTTTATAGCATAGGATGAGTGGTTGTGTTCCAGTGCTCCAGTTGATGTATATGCCAATATATATTATGGTTAATTAATTATTATTCTTTATAATACTGATTTTCTCTTATTATCGATTTTGAATCCGTTAAAGTTACACTTCGTAATTTAGTATTAATTCTATCTTTTTTTTATTATTCAATTGCAATCTGAAATTTAATTTTTAATTAAACGTTTAGAAATTTATAATTCGAATTAAACCCCTAAAAATATATTTTCAATTTAAAAAACTTATTATTATCCGAAATACTATCAAAACTTATTATTTACCCAAAATACTGCCAACAAAAATTGTTTCCAACCCCAAAATTATAATTTTATCAAATTGAAGAAATCCATTATTATATCTTGCATTTAGACGGTTTGAGGTTGGATTTTACATTTCTAATCATCAGTGAATTTGTTCACAACGATAAAAAAACAAACACACATTAATCGCAATGTTGATAAGATTTTATTGTAAAATATTGTTGATGTTTTGTCCACGTAAATCAACATTCTGACCATAAATTGATATTAACATCATGTGATAATTTATCATGGATTATTTCAAATTAATATAGGTACGATTTCGAGACTATAAATATATACTTATATTAAATATTTTGTTATTTTTTTTTTGGATTTTAAATTGCATTATTTGAATTTAAATACTAACAAAAAAGCTGTGAATGTTGATTCAACAAAACAGATTTTCGTCCGAAACATAATAATATAATTATGATTAAATTTTGAATATCACTTTATTGGGTTTCGCAATATAAAAAAACGGACGAAATCAATATTGTCAACTAGCTATTAGGACATTGTCCGTATATATTATCTTAGCGACGACTATATTATAAGGCATTCGACATTCAACAGCACACAAAAAAATACATTTGGAATTATAAAGAAATATGTTACGCATGTTAACATATTATTTGAAACATTGTAAGTTAAAAACATTTAAATTAGTTTCCAATTATTTAATTCTTTAAGATTGATAAATAAAAATAAAATGATAATGCAATCAAATAGTCGATTTTCAATGGAAAAAAAAACAATATTGATTGAGATCGGTGTTTTAAAAACAATTTAATTTGGACATTTATTGATCCCTTTATTAGGATTTTAAAATCAGTAATGTTATTCTAATATATCTACAATTATACTATACTATCAAAATTCGTATATATTATGTATAATTCTTACGCGTATAAAATACTTTATAGTGATTTAATCATATTAAAATGATACGGTGATGTCGCCAATGAAATCAGTTGGTATTTGCCAGGACCAATTTCATTTAAATATGAATACATTTGCCTCGAATCACAAACAGTGAACAAAACCAATAATAATAATAATAATAATAATAATAATAATAATAATAATAATAATAATAATAATAATAATAATAGTCATTGTTAATTGCAAGGCAAATACATAATTAACAAATACTATATGATAGGTCAATGATATACGGCTGGAAGACTCGAAAACCATAACGGAAAAAATAAAATAAAATAAATTTAACACACATATCATATACACATAGGGCCACTAAATCAAAAGCAATTGTATAGATATATATATACACATATACTATATATTATTAAGAGAGTGAAGTCTCTAACTACACAAGACCCGTAATAAATGTGAATTTCTGTTTCCAAACCATAGTATTAAATGCAACAGCTGCAATTCCCACCCACCTTCTCCAATAATAATAATAATAGTAATTATTATTATCATTATTAAAAAAAATTAGAATCTGTATTCACTCTCTCTCTTTCTCTCTCTTCGCCAATTCCACATGGACCCAGTCCTCTTCTCCATCTCCTCCGCCATCAGATGTCCTCCTCCGCCGTAGCCCCTCTCTCTCCTCCGCCTCCGTCTCCGCCGTCAGTCTCTATCCCTAGCTACTTCACCGGCATCGGACTCGGCTACTCCATCGCCATAGCTCTCGGTTTCCTCGTCCTCCTCTCCACTATTCTCCTATCTTCCTACGTCTGCTGCCGCGCTTCCCGTCGCCGCTCCTCATCTTCAGCCGCATCTGACGTTGCCGGAGACGGTGGAGGAATAATACTCCCACGAGTCATATTCGTCGCCGAAGATGATGCCGACCTCGAGGCTAACGGTGAAAACGTGGTTGTAGGGCTCGATCAGTCCGTCATCAACTCATACCCTAAATTACAGTTCCGGAATGAAACCGACGGCGGTGGAGATTCAACGTGTTCGATCTGTCTATGCGAGTACAAAGAGGCGGAGATGCTAAGGATGATGCCGGAGTGCAAACATAGCTTCCACTTGTGTTGTCTCGACGCGTGGCTTAAACTCAACGGATCTTGCCCCGTTTGCCGGAACTCTCCGCTTCCAACGCCACAATCGACGCCGTTATCTACACCGTTATCGGAGGTCGTGCCGTTATCACAGTACGCCGCCGACCGGAGGAGGAATAGATGATAGAAAGAAATAGTTCGCCGTAGGGTTTTGATTCTGTGTTTGATTTATTGGATTTTTCGTCCTTAATTTTTACTAAATGTATTTATTTGGTGCCGCTGATTCGTAATTAAGCCAGAAGATAAAGAAGGAAATCATCCGAATCAAATTGATTTACCTAATAAAAACTTTAATGAATTTGAAATCCAATATTACAAACAAATCCACGACCTGGTTTGACATACATCAAATGTTTATTATAGTTTTTAATATAATAGTATTCAAGAGACTGTCTGAGGAACTCAAAGCAAAAGAGTTGGAACTCGGAACTGAAGAAAGGCCTAGATCTAGGAGGCGTTGACTTACCGAATGTTTCTGTTCTGTCTGAATGACCTCAAGCTCATGATTTTCTGACCACAAAAGTAAAATCTTTTTATTTTTTTCATTTATTTATCTTTTCCTACATCAAAAGATAGATATCTAAGTGGATTTTTTTCAGTTGTAATTTGTCGGAAGGTGACATTAGCTGCACTTTTGTTTGTGTCCACGTAAGCCTCTCGTCACATTAAACAGTGAATACCTTTTCATTGGGAAAATAAAACCATAACTCATCTGATGTACCAGACGGTGTCGTTTCAACTATGATTTTGTAGCCGTCCATCATTTAAATGGGCGTCCGATTGGCGACACGTGTCGAATTGCTTTATGAAAGGTTACGGTCACACGCACATCTACCTTGGTCGTCTCCACGTTCGATCGCAGGCGCACTCAAGGGAAGGGGAATCTCAAAGACTGGCGTCTCCGTCTTCTAAACGGTAACGTCCGTTTATGCCTCTTTTATAAGTCAGAATACTAACGCCGTTAATTTCGCTATTTCAAATCTTATCCGAACCACCAGGCTCGGTTCCGAACCCGAGGTTCGCGCTTATATACCATCGTAACCTATTTTTCATTTCCCCCCTCGTTCGTCTCTCCTCCTCTCGTCACGTAGAGATATTTTGTATTGTGTTGAATCAGAATCGGAGGAAGATAATGGCGGACGAAATGGAGAAATCTGCCCCCGCGGAGGAGTCTTTGTTGGAGAAGATCGCCGATAAGATTCACGATCACGACTCCTCCTCGTCGTCGTCTTCGTCGGATTCGGACAACGAGAGAATGGAGTCGCCCTCAGCCGTCAAGGAGAAGATTTACCGTCTGTTTGGCAGGGAGAAACCTGTTCACAAGGTCTTTGGTGGTGGAAAGCGTACGTCAACGATCTCTCGCTTTTTGATTTTGTATTTTTTTCGTCGCGTTTATTTATCGTATCTCTCCTGTGTCGATAATTGATCTACATTTTGAAGGTTTCTTATCTGATCGGAGTGCGTAGGATTAGATGTTTCGGCTGAATATGTGTTTTTGATCGTTTAGTGCTTAGTGATCGACATTGTGCATTTGGTCATGCGTAATCTATGCTTGATAATTTATTCGGTACTTCGACAGATATGGTTTGGAGATGAACCTATTTTTATGATTTTGGTTGAGCTACATTTCTTGACGTGATTCGTTGTTATGTGTTTCTGGACTAAAATAAGCTTTAACTATTTGCACATTGAAATTGTTACAGTGTGAATGAACGATGAATGGGGCCAATCATCTTATGTTCGTCTTATCTTATTATGTCATGTTTATGGTTCTCTTTGATTCCATGCAATTGAAGCAACTGTAGCAGTACCGTTATTAAGCCATTTCAAGGCCATGAATTGGTCCGAACGTTGTTACCTACTTTGAAGGAATTGTATCCTGTGGTCTGGTTTTCCGTTGGTTTGTCACGTGACATTTTTCCAAGTAACAAGGCTTTCCTTCTTTAACTATGCGCAGCTGCTGATGTGCTCTTGTGGAGGGATAAGAAGCTGTCAGCTGCTGTTCTCGGTACAGCGACAGCCATCTGGGTTCTGTTTGAGCTGGTCGAGTATCATTTGTTGAGTCTTGTTTGCCACATTTTGATAGCATCCCTCGCGATCCTGTTCTTGTGGTCCAATGCTCAATGTTTTATCAACAAGTGAGCACTCCATTTATGTTTATGTTTTTCGTTTACATATCCTTTTCCCTGGTCGTTAATTGGTTTGGAACCTTCTTTTCAGGTCTTCTCCAAAGATCCCTGAAATTCATCTTCGTGAGGAACCATTCCTACTCGTTGCTTCTGCTCTCAGAAATGAGGTGAACCAGGCTTTTACCGTCCTACACAACATCGCATTAGGAAGAGACTTGAAGAAGTTCCTGATGGTATGTTGTGTTTTATATTGGAGAGAATTGCAGAAAGATAATAAAGAAATTCTCCGTTTCTCTTCTTGACCTGACTATATGAACCGGTGGTTTTGACAAAGAGAAATGGGTATTGGTTTTTCTCTGTCAGGTGGTTGCTGGGCTGTGGGTCATCTCTGTCGTGGGTAGCTGGTGCCATTTCCTGACTCTGATATACATCTGTAAGTGTATTAGCCTGGAAATACACACGGTGGTTTCACCAGTAGTTTGAGAAAATAGTTAGAAAGCTGAAAGGATCCTATATATACATGTGTACGTTGAAACAGGTTTTGTTCTGTTGCACACGGTGCCAGTACTGTACGAGAAACACGAGGACAAGGTCGACCCATTGGCAGAGAAGGCGTTCATGGAGCTCAAGAAGCAGTACGTGGTGCTTGATGACAAGGTTCTGTCTAAGATTCCCATAGGCCCTCTGAAAGCAAAGATGGGTTAAAGAGAGAGAGAGAGAGAGAGAAATCCGTGGCTTTAAATTTTACCCAACAATCCATTTATTGTTTCCGCATCTAAATTTGTCAATCGCCACACTTCCTAAAATTATATAATCAAAATTGGTACGTGACGTGTTCATTATACTTTGTTTTTTTTTATCATATAGGTAGTTTATCGATACTTGACATTTCAATAATTATTAGGGACAATAATGTATAGTCAGACGAATAACTTGTGTGGGCAAACTGCGAATTCACTATAAGAGAACCTCGTAACATGTCCACAACAGAGGCAAAAAAATGTCTTATTTTGGGTTTTCAAAAGAAATGTATAAAAGAATAAATGAAACAAGGGGAGATAATTAATTACAACAGCAGAATTACTATACAGTACTACTGAGAACTTCAAGACTGGAGCAATATATTTACCGTAAAGGTTGTCGTAATGTGGAGAGGCGAGAATTACTATCTGATGATGTGAGAGGAACCGTAGAGAACTCTGTAACAGAATGGTCGTGTCTCGAGAAGTCGGCTGTTTCAGGCAAAGACGGCATACTTTTGTCTGATCCTTCCGCATCCCGTCTCTCTCGTTCTTCTACTTCCTTTAGAAGAAAATCGACCCAAAGATCCGCAAAGGACTGAAACAGCAAACAAAACAGTAGATGGAACCTTAATAAAGGATATGATTACAAAAGCAACAAAGTCATTGAGAGCATTCAAGTTGACCTGGTTATCAGCAGCCATATTAGCTCTTGCATCCACAGAGCCACTGCCCAGGATGCCGCCGACTAAGCGGCCAGGTAGGCCTAATACGCCTCTGACAACACCTTTACCAGCTCCTTGTTGAGCCATTCCTATCCGCTGTTTGTCTTCCTCAGAGAATCCTAGCATGCGTACCATAAGGTCCAAAACCTAGATGTGGGTTTTAGTCAAAGGACATAACTTAATACAAGTCTTCCATATAAATTTGCTTAAAGATTAATTCTACAGCCTCTTGCTGATTCAAATGGTTATGGTTCTAAAAGCACACGGTGTGTATGTTGAAAAACCATTTGGGACCAATAAAAAACCTTACCTCTTTGCTATGGTTCCTCTGGAAGTACGTGACTAACAATTTGATGACAATACGCCTGCCAAAATTACAGATTTAAGTATCAGAATTTTGGAATTTCCATCAATCCACAAAATGGGACAGCTGCAGATTTACCTATCAACGAGATAATCAGAATCCATAGACATCCTATTGAGCCTTGTCATGCTCTGCTCTAGAACACGTCGTACTTTAGCATTGTCTTCTTCGAGTTTGTTGACTCTGCTTTTCCATTCTGCTGCAACCTTTTCTGCTTCCAACAGCTTCGATCTAACTTCTTCCTTTTCTTTCTTGGATGACTCCAATCGCTCATCCGCATCCTTAAAAACAGTAACATGGAATCAACTGAATGTCCCTATGGTTGACAAAAAGTCGACAGAGGAAAGGGAAGATGATTCTTACTTTCAATCGAGCGGAAAGTTTTATTGACTCTTCTCTGGCCACTGCGAGTTCTCGTTCAAAATGCTCCTAAAACATTTAAGAGTACAAACACATAAATGGATTGAGCCAGATTTCCTTCATAAGCCCAGAAATTGGAAGAAATTTTCCTGAAACCAACCTTAGCTTCAACTTCAGCATAGTACTGGCCAAGAGCAGTTTGAAGATTTAACAGTTCTACATTTTTGGCCTCAATCGTTCTCAAACAGTTTGCAAGCTTTTGATTCAACTCATCAATTACTTCTTTAGTCTTCCGGATTTCATTGTCATTGTTCATCTTGATATCCTCCTGACCAGTAATTGCCTGTTTAAGCGCTGTTTCCAATCGTAATATCTGAGACCTTTGATATTCATTGGTCTGACGGAGCTCTTCAATTAGTCTGCTGTCTTCATCCATTTTCTCAGATTCCTCAGATTCCTGAAATATTATAGCACGGAAACCTTTACTGAACCACTGCTCGGTAAAATAATAAAGAAAACATGTAAAAGACTGAATCGATCACATATATCAAGCAGTCTCATAAAGCACAGAAAATGGCAAGACAATTTGCAAGATTTTGATGAACAGCTATAAAAAGCTTTAACAAAGATGATAGGTATTGAACTTATTGTAATGGGTTAAACAGAATATTAGGTGGATTTAAGGATGAAAAACCTTCTCTAGTAGATGTTGTTTGAGCCGTTTGAGTTCTTGCCGTGCCTTATCCCTTTCATCCCGTGTTTCCGCCAGATCCTTCTCCAACCTTTGCAAAGATTTCTCCATCTCTTCTTTCCCAGGGAAGCTTTCTGATTTTTCCTAATTAAAATGCGGAAAGCATAAGGAAGAACAATAAATGCTTGCTCCACACTTTATTGAAGCATGACGGGATGGGCATAAAAACAGAGTTCCTTATGCCCCATGAACCCAACACATAGACTTAGTTAGCATTTAAGAACTATATACCTTATTCAAGTTACTAGGATGCCTAACCAGTGCCTCTTGCGCATCTGGGACGACTTTGTTACTAGTTGACCTTCTGGAAGCTTCTACAGCAGCCTCTAATTCACTTTTTTTCAGCTGCAGGTAGATGAAAATGCAGATAAATACAAAAGAAATACAAACAGCTAATTCTGTACTTGTAGAATGCTCCAAGCTAGGAACATCACAAACAAGCAAGGAACATTATAAACCTTAAGCTCTTTAATTTCCTTCTCCAGGGCTTTGTTCACTTCTTTCAAATTTTCCATGTCAATTCCCACAGTCTGGTTCTCTCGGCCATTCAGCTGTATCTGCAGGTGTTTGCTTTCTTCTAATTTTGCATTCAGTTCAGCACGTAATTTGTAAACCTCCATGGAGGTCTGCAAACCAATAAAAGTAAACATATAGTCAATTAGTCAAATTAAAAACAGTAACTTAAAAGATGGTGATTCCTAATTAGAAAAAGAGAGTGTAAGTTCATTGAAGCTAAATCCACTTACTTTTTCCTTATTTAACCTTAGAGATCTGAGTTCTTCCTCAAAAGATTCATTCCTTTTCCGCTCCTCTGATGAAGTGAAAAAAGAGTGAGGAGGATAAGATACTAGACAAGAAAGATATAAGCAAACAACCATGTTGGTCCTGCTCTATACCTTGTAATGCAAACCGCAGTTCTGCTAAATTCTCCCGTTCATTCTCAAATTCTTTCCTTTGTAATTCAAGATTGGCTTGAACAGCTGCCAACGATCTGGTTCTCTCTTCTAGCAAATCTGCAAGCTCCTAAAAGACATTCGGATAGTTGCTCAGAATTCAGTATTCAATTTGAGATAAAATAGTAGAACAATATGAGGCACTTCCATTACAAGGGAGAAAGGCTCATAACAAAGCATTAGCTAAACGAAGAACAATCTCGACATTTCATTCTGAAACTCGTAACATATATATATAATTAACACTAGCATGTTAAGAAACAAAGAAAAGCGTTACACATAAAAGAAATAGGAAATTAAAACAATGCTCCTACCTTTTCCTTTACACGTGAATCCGAATCTTTGTCTAGACCATCATGTTTAGAGGCATTGCCATTGTACATTTGGTTCCGATTTCTCGACTGAGACACGGATCTGTGTAGCTTGTTGGGTGACTGCTCACTGTTTCCCTGCAGAAGATCAAAGGTTACTTTTATAGTCGCTGATCTTCACAAAAGATCCTTTTCCTAAGCATGACAAATAAGCAGAATAAAGGACATATTAAAAAAAAGGAATCTATCCAACTAAACGCGAATGTCAATTCCACTAACTAGCTGTTCTATAGAAGCCTATCATTCCACTTATTAATGTTAGAACTATGAATCTTAGCATGCATCTATGCGACAGTCATATGTTCTATGCTAAACATAAAAGCTTATTATCAGTGTTACACATGCAGGCGTCATATACCATGCACTACATAGTTCACCTGCATTATTTCTGAACCTAAAGTTTTTCAGGCTATCTGCTGTATCATATAGCACAAGAAACGGTATACACATGGAAAACTTGATAGATACGCTACCTAAAATGTCTCCGCAAACATCAAACGAAAGATTTAAATTACATAAAATGACATTAACCTTGATTGCATTACTGTTTGATGCCCTGGAAAGGTCGGTTTTAGCCTCTTTAAGAGCGGTATTACTTGAAGCCAGGTTTTGTTTCAATGAGCCGTTCTCCTGATTCAATCTGGAAATCTGATCCTGTGATGCAGTGGCCACAGTGTAAGGAAAGAAAAAGACACAGACGATGCAAGAACTGAGAAAGCGAGAAAATGTAACTGTTAGATTTCGTATCATCAATGCAAGAAAGATACCTCCTTTTCTTTCAAAAGAGCAGCATAATTTACTGATAGAGCTTTGATTTCTGCTTCTGATTCCCGAAGCTTCTTGATTTCGGATTTATACATCTCAATCTACAAAAATTAGCCACGAAACAGGCATAACATGATTTCAGCAAATTATTTCATCAAGTAAACAAAAGTGTCTAGTGGAGTTTATCTCACAAACCCTTGAAATTAAGTTCTATCCAAATAGCACCATTTCAGTAACGTTAAGGCATTCATAATTTTCTGTTGTCTAAAACTCCAGGTAAAATACAGATTACCGAAGCAACTAGAAAAGAATCCATGCGGATACCTAATCGAAATTCGAACACAAAATGGATTATAAAATCGACATGAACAAAAAAATACCTCATGATTAACAGGCGATTCGACCCCATAACCATTGGTGATCGGAGACCTTGAAACGGACCTGGAGGACCTGAAACCACTAGAATTTCTTCGGTCAGAGCCGGAGAAATCACCGCCATTGGTGCAACTGTAGATGGTCAGATCTTCGTCGTCATCGTCGTGCACATCCAGCGCGATCTTGTTCAAATTCTCCTTCAAATTAGCGATTGAACTCCACATAGCTCTCACTCTGTAGCAGCTCGCCTACCACAGCCAAAAAATAAACGCCGGAAACACAAATTCCTCCTCCGAAGACTGGATTCAAGGTTTTTCCGTCGGGTAGATCCGACAAGGAAACGGAAATTTTCTTTTTCCTTGAAAGAAATTATTTACTTATTTGGAATTTAAGAAAAATTAAAATTCCAAACTGTGAGTTGAAATTGTAAATTTATTCACATGGGCCGTTAAAATTAAACTGGGCTTTATTTATACAAATAGTCCATTTTTATATGGGCCTCCGCCTTCTGTTTGCTTTATATAAGATATCGAAATCCCTAGGGTTTTATATTTTCCTTCGCCGTCTCAATCTCGATTTCCTGTTGTCATTTTAATGCCGAAGATGCAGACACGATTGTGATGTTCTTAAGATGCGATGACGAGTGAATGTCTGAAATTACAGATCGCGAAATGCGAGATGAATTTCCAATTTATTTTGGTTCGTATTCACTGAGCATCGGCATTTACTTCATGTTCTTCGTCTTTGCTTCTTTCTCCTTTTTTTTTGTAACGAATTCACTTGAAAGTAGATAAAAAAACGATGGTCCTATGGGTGAAGCGCGTGATTTAGATGCGTATTCAATCCAAGTTTGCCTTCGGAGATTGAAGTCCGAGTATGGGATCGGCCGGATCAGGGACTCATCCATGGTTCGGTTTTAATATCTATTGATCTCGTTTCGAACATATGATGTTCCTTTTTGCTGTTTATTCAAAGCAGAATCGAATAACTTGGCTTGATGCTTCGCTAGAGAAGACGTTTGGTGTGTGCCGTTCGTTCTTATGCGTTGTCGATTTGTGAATGAAAGGAGATGTAGAAAAGCAGGGATTGTGTGTATCGGCGTTGTGCTATGATCAATGCACTCTGCACGAAAGAGTTCCCTGCTAGATCATAGGGGAAGATGGGCAGTTGTGATTCAATCTCGTTCATTGAATTTCTCAACAATCATCTTCCCTACATTATTTTCCCTTTAATTGTAAAGATCCTTTCACTAACATCTAAGACTCGACCAATTTGAATTTACTTGTGCTTGTACCTTAAAGAAAGTCGATTTGTTCATGAGTCTAGATGGGAAAGTGTCGACATGAAAACCACTTGAAGCTGCTACTTAAGCGATCTGTTCCATTGTTCTTCATTGTCACGGAATTAAAGAAACCAAACTGGATTGGTTCGATTTCATCACCTGAAACTAAACATTCATAAACTATAAAAAAATCTGCTTGGCATCACTTCATTATGAAGTTAGCTGTGTGTATTAGATGTAAATGTTCGGACGAATTTAACATCTGAATTTAAATCTCACTTCTAGCTAGCCGTTGATTGTGGCTGGACCTAGTCATCGGTTCTGATATGTGCAACATATTACCGTCTGATCTGTATGAAACATTGATAAGTCAGTCTCATAGGTCTTGTTTAGGCTGACGATTATTCAGATTTGGACAAAGAAATATTCAAAAATCATTTCAATATTTGTAATCGGATCGTGGTTGCTCTAATACTGTTCTTGATATCCTGTGATAACTTATTCGTACCAAAAGGTTATGGCTTAGCGAAAATTTTAAAAATTTATTTTTTGATTATTAATGTGTTTCAATTCATTTATTATGTGCTAGTATATATCGCGCCAATGAAAATTTACTAAAAGAAGATTTAAGACTAGAATGATGCTGATCCTGATGCCTAAATCACAGTTTCGAGAAAGCACTTGAAAAAACTTTAATTTCATTTGGCCACATGGTTATAGGTTATCAATCATATTAAAGAAGTAAAAAAATAGTCGTGAAACACCTAATTAGTTTTGTCCGTACTAATGTACATCTGTGGGCCCATTGGACTGGGCCGGCAACTTAGCATCCAAGAAATGATCTTATTATAAAATCTCTACATTTTATATATAATAACTATTTTAACATAAAAATAAAATTCAGCTAATGTCAATTAATATTAGTGAACAGCAAATATATTTGTTTTAGCGTAAGTAAAAAATGAAAATAAACCTGTAAAGAAAACTGGAGAAAGCATAAAATATCTAAATGTCTAAACAAGGCGGAATTTATTATTAGTTATAAATAAGAAAAGGAAAATATCTAGACATCTTATAAATTATTATTATTTGAAAATAAGAAAAGGAAAAATATCTAGACTAATGTAGAAATTATTATTATTGAAAAGTTTGCAAAGAAAATGATGTATCATTCCTTATTGTTGTGAGATAATACATTTCTTTTTTTGTGGTGTGTGTGTGTGAGATGTTAGTGGGGTAATAGCTGTGGTGTGAATTGGAATGGCTGTTGGATGACAGGGATGGTGAAGGCACATGGAATTAATTTTTTGGAATTTTAATATTCCAAATCTCAAATCCATAATTTGACTTTTTTATGCAATTGGAGTAATAAGTTATCGCAACACACCAATACATTTATAAATTTATACAAATTATCATGAGTTATTTATATACCACATGTTGTCTCTTTCTTGCCCTTTGACTTAATCCCATAGACACTTTCCTAATCTATCATTTTGATTTATAAGACTCACAAAATTTATATGTTTGTTTTTATTTATAAATAAATATTTGACTATTCAAAATGATTAGTTTGATTCCCATGTTCTATTCCTATTCTCTGGAAAGATAGATACTACTTACATCAACGAAATTCGAATAAAGTGAAGACATAATGGCCATAAATTTTATTTCACTTATAAAGAAAAACCTTGAATTATATTCATTTTTCTCTACTTTTTGTGGATATAGTATATATTATTTCTACTTTAAAGAAAATTTGAAGTTTTTTCCATTATATGACATCAAATGTAAAATACATGGATCTAAAAAATAATACAAAGATATTTGGCGTGTTTTGCTTAAAAATTTGGATTACAGTACAAAGATTTATGATTCTTTTATTTATTTTGCTATAATGCTGTTGAGTTGTTTTCTTTAATTAAATCACATATTAAAAAAAATCTTACTGCAAATGTATGCATTTTACTGTGGGAAATTTGATACCGACATTTATCATTTAATAAAAAGATATTGAAAGTTCGGGTTAATATAGGATATTAAATAATTTAAGATTACATTAGGAGGTACTATTATTTATTAAATATACACATGGTACATTACTTTCATTTAATTGCGGATATGAAGCATTCAATAGTTTGGATACACCCACATGTATATGTATATGAAAATCCAAATAAATCGTTTTTAAAAAAATTAAAGTTATTAAAATGGATTATAAAATTGGAATTCTCATAAAGTTTTTATATTTTATTTTACTGTATCGGGTATAAGTTTCTCCGATAAGTAGAATTTTACCATTGGGCATATTCGTTCGCATTTATTGTTGCGACCACAATTTGCTTTAATTCTTACCATATAATAGTGCTTATTGCTGTCATGGTTGGAATATTAAATTAAAACATAAAATAATTGACCAGGGCTCCAATCAGAGTCTAACAAAAATATCTCCGAGCTGACGTGGAATTTTTATTAGTACAAGGGAAGCACGTAGGTGTTATTTAATATTTAGTATGAAATGGTACTCCAAACATCAAGATTCATCCCAACATATTCTTACGCAGCAAAATATCAAAACATATATTTACGTGACGTAAAAATATCATTACACAATTCACACCCATTATCATTTTTATGAATAAAATTATATATTTTTTGTCACATAAATTAATGTGTAAAATATTTTTTTTTCATGTAATTTTTTGTTTGTTGGCTTGGCCGCGTAATTCGGAATAAAACTGAAAATGGGTGTCAAATACTATTTTTCAAACGGTAAGTAAATATAATCATAATAAAGAGAGAGAGAGAGAGAGGGTTCAATGAGATAGGAGAGAAGAGAGACCGGTTCGGGAAGGGAAGAACACTTCAACCCCAAACGAATTTTAAAAAACCCCTCTTTTTCTAATCAGTTCGTTGCTCTAACGATCAAAAGGCGAAGAATCTGAGGAAACGGCTTGTTTTTTAAATCTGGGTTTTGGATTGTTTGAGCGAAATCCATAACAATAAAAAAACCCAGATTTAAAAACTCCTTCTATCGGATCTCCACTCTGGTTCAACAATGGCGGATGTAACGAACAAGAAGTACATTACGAGCGAGGATCTGAAGAAACATAACCACCCTGGAGATCTATGGATCTCAATCCAGGGCAAGGTCTACGACGTCACCGATTGGGTTAAATCCCATCCCGGAGGTGATGCTCCGATCCGGAATCTCGCAGGGCAAGATGTCACCGATGCGTTCATAGCCTATCATCCCGGCACCGCATGGGCCCATCTTGACAAGTTCTTCACTGGTTATCACCTCCGTGACTTCCATGTCTCCGACATCTCTAGAGACTACCGCCGCATGGCCGCGGAGTTCTCGAAACTCGGTCTCTTTGACAACAAAGGTCACGTGACCATCTACACTCTTACGTCCGTCGCCCTCATGTTCGTCGGCGTTCTCTATGGCGTCTTGGCGTGTTCCAGCGTCTGGGCCCATTTTGCCTCTGCCGTCGTCCTCGGTTTCCTCTGGATCCAGAGCGCGTACGTGGGTCATGACTCGGGTCATTACAACGTCATGACGAGTCGTGGCTATAACAAACTCGCTCAGCTTCTCTCCGGGAACTGTCTCACCGGAATCTCCATCGCGTGGTGGAAGTGGACCCACAATGCCCATCACATCGCCTGCAACAGCCTCGACCACGACCCCGATCTTCAACACATCCCTGTCTTCGCCGTCTCCACCAAGTTCTTCTCTTCGATGACATCGAGGTTCTACGGCCGGCAACTGAGCTTCGACCCTTTGGCACGGTTCCTCATCAGTTACCAACACTTGACGTTTTACCCCGTGATGTGCGTCGCGAGGGTCAATCTCTTTGTCCAGACGATTTTACTTCTGTTCTCGAAGCGTCAGATCCCCGACAGGGCATTGAACATCGCAGGCATTTTGGTGTTCTGGACGTGGTTCCCTCTCCTCGTATCGTGCCTTCCCAACTGGCCTGAGAGATTCATGTTCGTGCTCACGAGCTTTGCCGTCACGGCGCTGCAGCACGTGCAATTCTGTCTGAACCACTTTGCCGCCGACGTGTACACGGGTCCGCCGAATGGGAACGACTGGTTCGAGAAGCAGACAGGTGGGACATTGGACATATCGTGTCGGTCGTGGATGGATTGGTTCTTCGGGGGCCTTCAGTTTCAACTCGAGCACCACCTGTTCCGGCGTTTACCGAGATGCCATCTCCGGAAAGTTTCTCCGGTGGTCCGGGAGCTCTGCAAGAAGCACAACCTTCCATACAGGAGCCTTTCATGGTGGGAGGCCAATGTGTGGACCATTAGGACGCTGAAGGCAGCGGCGATCCAGGCCAGGGACGCCGCCAACCCCGTCGGCAAGAACTTGGTATGGGAAGCTGTCAACACACATGGCTGAATACAAGATTTTGTTGCCTCACTTATTTTTGTCATTGTTCTTCTTAAATGTCTTGTTTTTTCTTTTTTTAAGGAAAAAACAAATGTAATATTTTCGGCTATTTTTTGTGTGTTTTTCCCGTTTTCATGTTCTAGCTCCATCGGATTTTCGATTACCGAATTTCTCGTGTTAAAATTACTATGCCTGATATACGTATATTTGGTAATATTAGATAACATGATAATCTAACTGATTTTCAAATAATTTATCAGTAAAATGTAATCACACATACATGTTATGGAGTAACAAATCTATACCGAAAACTTATTTGTACATTACAGTAAATAAATCTAAAAGTCATTTATAATGGGATTTGAGGATCTTATTTTAGGGAGAAAAATCTGCAACTTATCAATTTGTGAGTAAAAATAAATAAAGATAGGAAACCGACAAAAAAAAGGTGAGCTAGGATATTTTCGAAAAACTATGGTTATGTCACCTATAGAGATAGGATATGGAGTAAGGACTGACCGAATCTATGGAGGAGGATGACAGATCATTAATGAGTTTTTGAAATCTACCTCTAACTTACATTATTTTGAAAATTTTTATTAAAGAAAAACTAGTAAATATAAAATGGGCTTAGCCTGATATTCCATAAAAATGGGCCTTTTTATTCAATTGAAGCCCAGAAAATCATGTACTAAACAAATCACACATTATGATAAAATGATGATAATAATAGGAAAAAGCCAAATTTATGGTTGTTTTTAGGAAAAAAACCAATTCCCCCTCGACTATCGTACTTTACTTAAATTCCCTCTAAATTATTTGACACACTCAATTCTCTTCATCTTATAAAATCTATCTGATTCCCCCCTCAATTATATCAATTCAGTCAATTCCCAATCCGTTATATAAACAGTATATTGGTGTTAACCGACCCAGTTTTGATCCGATTTTGACCCAAATCAAATACCCAATTTTGACCCGTATTATAACCGATTTTAAACTCGATTTCGACAATTTAACCCAATTGCACTCAATTTTAACTCGATTTTACCAAATTTTAACCCAATTTCACCCAGATTAACCCGATTTCATCAAATTTAATCCGATTTACACTCAAAATTAACCCGATTTTATCTAATTTTAATCCAATTTCATCCAAATTAACCCGATTATCGCCCAATTTAACCGATTTACTCACTTTTAACCTCAATTTCATCCAAATTTTACCTCAATAACCGGTTTTTAACCCGGTTGCGACAATTTTTTAACCCAATTTCACTCAATTTTAACCCGATTTTATCCAATTTTAACCCAATTTCACCCAAATTAACCCGATTATCGTCCAATTTAACTGATTTACTCAATTTTAACCCGATTTTATCCAATTTTAACCCAATTTCACCCAAATTAACCCGATTATCGTCCAATTTAACTGATTTACTCAATTTTAACCCGATTTACTCTTTTTTAAATTTAACTCAATTTTCGATTCACCTCAATTTCATCAAAAGTAATATAATTCCAACCCGATTTCACCCAATTTAATATAATTCCAACCCGATTTCACCCAAATTTTACTAGTTTTCACCGAATTTCAACCCGATTTTACCGATTTACTCACTTTTAACTCGATTTACTCACTTTAAACTTGATTAAACCGATTTACTCACTTTTAACTCGATTTACTCTTTTTTAATCAATTTAACTCGATTTTTCGATTTGCCTCAATTTCATCCAAAGTAAATTGGGGTGAAATCGGGTTGAAATTATATTACTTTGGATGAAATTGAGGTAAATCGAAAATCGAGTTAAATCGATTAAAAAAATAAATCGGGTTAAAAGTGAGTAAATCGATTTAATCAAGTTTAAAGTGAGTAAATCGGGTTAAAAGTAAGTGAATCGGTTAAATCGGGTTGAAATTCGCTGAAAACTAGTAAAATTTGGGTGAAATTGGGTTGGAATTATATTAAACTGGGTGAAATCGGGTTGGAATTATATTACTTTGGATGAAATTGAGGTACATCGAAAATTGAGTTAAATCGATTAAAAAAGAGTAAATCGAGTTAAAAGTGAGTAAATGGGTTAAATTGGACGATAATTGGGTTAATTTGGGTGAAATTGAGTTAAAATTAGATAAAATCGGGTAAATTTAGGTGGAAATCGGATTAAATTTGATGAAATCGGGTTAATTTGGGTGAAATTTGGTAAAATCGGGTTAAAATTGAGTGAAATTGGATTAAAAAATTGTCGAAATCGGGTTAAAAATCGGTTATAATACGAGTCAAAATTGGATATTTGATTTGGTCAAAATCGGGCAAAACGGGATCAGTTAACACCAATATACTGTTTATATAACGGAGGGGGAATTGACTGAATTGATATAGTTGAGAGAAGAATCGAATAAATTTTATAAAATGAGAGGAAATTGACTGTATTAATTTAAGGGGAATTTGAGTAAAGCATTATAATTATAATTGGGGGAATTGGCTTTTTTTTTTTTTTTCCCTTGTTTTTATTAGGTTTCAGTAACCATTTAGTAATTGGATTTGGGTTCGAAGAGATTGACAATTCTAATCATATTATCATCATCTTTTTATCTGGACACAATCTTCTCCTCAAATCTCCTCGCGTCCCCTATCCAAAACTTCACGATTCCTTTTCCGTGTCCCCTTTTTCCCGGAAAATGCTGCAGATTATGTTGTTTCCTGCCCTAATTTTGATCTAGCTTATCTTCGCCATGGCTTTTCTCGTTCGTTCTCCGGAAATATCCACCGTCTTCACCAGGATCTTCACCGACCCGAATTCCAATTCGAAACTTAATACTAACCCTAGATCTCTGAGAAGAATTACAGTTTCTTCGGCTGATGCGAGAGTTTTGGCCGTATGTAAGGCCAGTGTAGGTGTCGATGATCCCAAGGCGGGGCTGTACGGACAGTTCTCGGCTCCAGTAAAGGAAAGTTACAAAAGGAGCAGTGAGGAAGAAGAGAAGCAGAACTACTATGTCAGATTGGGCGATGCTATTCGTACTCTCAGAGAGGAGTTTCCCGATCTGTTCTACAGAGAACTCAGTTTTGATATCTACAGGTTTGGTATCTCGTTTCTCCTCTTTCATTTGAGTTATTTACCATTGGTAGAATCTCTGGTAGTGAAGAAATGGCTGTGCTATTCGAAGCATTGATAGTGATATTATGTGCTTCTCTTTTCGAACTTCGACCTGAATTGATAAGATATGCCTCTGTGTCATCGTACCCCAGATGTTTGGAACTTACTCATGGGAAGTCATTCTGCTGTTCTTAGATCATGTTATGTAACATATTCTGTTGTGATGTATTGTCACTTCGGCGGCTAAGGACATGAAACTAAACTAAACTATTGAGTTAGTTTTTGGATTAGTTAGGTTCAATCCATATTTGATATGGAATCAGAGTAAGTTTCGTCCTGAGTCCTGAGTATATCGATGTTGGACTCGCGATTGTGTGTCCACACTTTAGAATAGAGTCTGGATGTAAGGGTATAAGGGGAATGGTGTGATGTATTGTCCCACGTCGGCTAAGGATATCATCCTTGCCTTGGTGTCATATATGGTGTTGGGTAACCCTAATTTCGAGTTAAGTTTGGGATTAGTCAGATCCAACCTTCCGTGGCATATGTCTATTCTAGAATAGAGATTGGTCGCCTGCGTCATTACGTAGCATAATCACACCTGTTGATCCTGCATATGATTGGGATGTAAAGCTTGATTAGCTCATTCACAATTCGATGTTCTTGTTACACCTTAAAAGTATGTAATTCTCCTGGGGTCTATTGATGAACTGTGATGATGTTTTGATGTGTAAAAGGTTGTTGTTCACATTAAGAAGTGATCTATGCCATGTAAGATGAAACAAGAAGATAATGTTCTATTAACCTTGGCAGGGATGACATTGTATTTAAAGACCCTATGAACACTTTCATGGGCATCGAGAATTACAAGTCAATATTCTGGGCATTACGTTTTCACGGTCGTATCTTCTTCCGTGCTCTCTGGGTCGACATCATAAGCGTCTGGCAGCCTGTAGAAAACACCCTGATGATACGGTGGACTGTCCATGGAATACCTCGTGTTCCATGGGAGAGCCATGGGAGATTTGATGGCACTTCGGAGTACAAATTCGATAAGAACGGGAAGATATATGAACATAAGGTTGATAATATCGCACTTAACTCGCCTCCAAAGTTTCAAATGCTGACGGTCCAAGAACTCGTAGAAGCCATTGGCTGCTCTTCAACTCCAAAGCCAACGTACTTTGAGATTTCTTCTTCAACTTTGGAAACATTCTAATGCCCACTCCAAGCTATACGATACATTTACTTTTGAAGTGATGTGTGATCTATGTATATAGTGCGAGTATAATGCAGGACAACTATGTGTATATTCTTAGCCCTGTGTGTGATATAGAAAAAGAAAATAAATTCTCCGTTCTCTATTCTCTATTCTCTATTATTTTTTAGGGTTTGAATGGTAGAAAAGCTGTGTTTCCGATTGAAGGCGATTTTGCCAAGGATCGGCAGTATTTGTTTCATTTTGTCATAGTCGTTTGGTATCGATGGCGATTATAAAAACTAAACGACAGAAATTTGTTGTGATTATATTTTTAAAAAATTATCAAATAAAAAAAGTATTAATAAAATTTGTGTTAAAATTTTTTGTTTAATGTATATTTTTTAATTATAATTTTTAAATATTTCAAATAAATTTAAATATTAAAATACTTATACATACATATTCTATTAGTAAATGTGAGAGAGATCAAAATTCTTTTGTAATTTTCACTAAATTTTAAAATTATTTTCGTAATTTAATAAAATTACACCCAAATACAAACGTAATATTATTTTAATTTTTAAATTTATACGTTTCACGTAATTACGGGTGATTACAATTTTATTTCGCCTGTAATTGCCAAAAATTACAATCATCACATTTGTGACGACTGTCATTTTGACTGTCATCACCTGATTGATTATCATTTTGATAATTTTATGACTTTTAAAATTTTTTAATTGACACGCAGCTTATTTTTCTGGGTCTGACTCTCTATATATATTTACATGCAATTATTTATTATAATAAATTTTTCATATGCTTTGTTTATATCAATAAATCATTAGATTTAGTTTTTAGTTTATTTTTAGAAATGATTAAATGACTTTAAGGAATAATTATTGGTGAATGATTTGCAGGCTGTATCCTTCAAAATCTGGGCCAACACGTGAATAATACAGGCCCGTTTGACAGCTAATCACACGTGTGGATCTCAGGAGCAATATCGTTGCTGACGTGTATCGCTCAACTTGACTCTTATTCTAAAAAGTTGACTGATCCGACGACGTAAGGGTTTTTCCGTCTTTTCCTCCCCATGTTATCGGTGGATCCACCTTCCGTTGTAGTTCGTTATTTAAATGCTCCACCGCGAACAAAAAATACATATTTCAAAATAAAATATCACTTTTAAAATTTAAATATTTAAATTTCGATAATTAATTATAAATATTTTTATTTAAAATATTGTATTTGTGGTGAAGGTTCTATTCTTTTCGTATACGAAATCTGAAGTTATATATAAATACACGAAAATTTATATCTTTATGGTTGTAATGTTATTTTCTATGAACAGTAAATACTTTTGGATATTTTAATTTTTTTATAAAAACTGCTTCTTCCGAAGTCGTTTTCTTTTAATCCGCCGGAATCGCTTCCACTTCACTCACTTGTCGTTTGCTTTCTCTCTCTAGTTTGCTTAGCTATCTCACCAGAAACCTAAGCTCACAAATCCTCACAGGCATTCTTTCAATACCTGAATTTGGTGAAGAAATCCTAAAGAATCTGCTCAACTGATTCTTGCTTCGACGGTTTTGGGAGGGATTGATCACCGGAGTCCATGGATATTGAAAGATTGGAGTCTAATAATCCGGCGATGACCTTCGACGAGCTCTCCATGGAGCGTAGCAAGAGCTTCGTCAAAGCATTGCAGGTCTTCTGTTATCTCTCTCTTTCTCTTTTGTTTTTCATTGTCCTCTTTTTGTTTAAATAGATTCCTTCTGCCGGAGTTACATCTTACAACAGTGGTTTCGATTCCTCCTGATTGAATCATGTTCAGTCTGTGGAGCTAGATCTGTGATTTCGTTAATGTTGGAATGGTTTGTGTGTATGTCTGGGGCTTCCTTTATCACCGGTTATTTGTTTTTACTCTGTTCATCAGCTGAATCTTCCTGGTTTGTAATGCGAATGGGTTTTAGGACTTGATAGTGCTCTCGGAGAACCGTCAACTCGTGAAGAAGATCCCAATTTCTTGGGTAGTTTTTCGTGAAGATTCATGAAGATTTTAGCTCGAAGGAGTCATTTTAAGCTTTAGAATAGATTTTTGATCTGTCGGTGATTGTAGTCGTAGCTGATTATGAGGATTAGAAACTTGTGTCCTCATGTTCATCTTCATTGCTATGCTACAGGAGCTAAAAAATTTGAGGCCTCAACTTTACTCTGCTGCAGATTACTGCGAGAAGTCATATCTTCATAGCGAGCAAAAGCAGATGTAACATCTCCTTTTCTTGAATCAATTTGTTATTTATTCAACAATTTAACCTGTTTAAGGCTGACAACTTGGGATTGTATCTCTCTTTCTTGAGTTTTGGGATTATCATTTTCTTGATAATGACCATACGTACCAAGATTAAGTCGTTTTCCGTCATTTATTATTTACTTTTTCCAATCCGATGATCTTTTAGGGTACTGGACAATTTGAAAGACTATGCAGTGAAGGCTCTAGTTAATGCTGTTGATCATTTGGGAACTGTAGCCTCCAAACTAACTGATCTCTTTGAGCAGCAAAGTTTGGATATATCAACTATGGATCTAAGAGTCTCGTGTGTGAATCAGGTAACTGCTTCCCCCCTTTGTCTCCATGGATCCTGCTTTGTGATAGTTCTTGCCTCAAAGTTGTATTTTCTTCTTGATGTCAGCAACTTCTTACATGCCGGGTGTACAATGACAAAGAAGGGCTCAGACAGCAACAACTGTTGGCATTGATCCCTAGGCACCACAAGCATTACATTCTACCAAGTAAGTTACTTTGTCGAATTATTTCAAAATTCCCTTCTCCTGCAATGCAAATACGATCGTGTAATCTCTCGTTATCCTTTTTTATCTGCCTGTTGTTAGATTCTGTCAACAAAAGGGTACACTTTAGTCCTCTCAGGCGGGCTGACACAAGACAAAACCATTATCAAGCTATATCCCATCTCCAACCTTCAGGTGTGATTCTTGGAAATAATTTTGTTTGCAGTTTTCCCTATTTAACAATTTAATTTTGAAAGTTTTAAACAATCTTTCCTGTGACTCACATAGATGCCCCTGCATCAAAATCACTCTCCTGGCATTTAGGATCAGAGACTAAGTCCACCCTAAAAGGAACAGCAGCAGCTTCTCCAAGGTTAGGCCATCAAAGCTTTTCATATAAGTCATCTGTAGCATATACTGTCTGCCATTGGTATTCTTGACAACTTTAAGTTTGTACGTATACTGTTTGCCATTGTGCAGCTCAAAAGATACAAAAGCTTTTGCAAAGACTTCTGGGGTATTCCATTTATTAGGTAAAGGTAAATAGGAGTACACCAACAACATTTTATCTGCTTCTACTGTGTTCTCAAAAGAGGTTAATACATCGAATTGTGTGCAGATGACGAAGAAAGCATAAACAAAAAGCCTTTGCCTGGGTCTCAGTCTGCCATCACGATGCAGACATATGGTGTTGCTCTTAAGGTAATCTCTAAAACAAAAGGATCGGTCAATGCAAAATGGACTTGACATGGTGTGAAGGATGGTTTTTCCCATTGGTTTATGAGTCACTAAGTCAATGTGAAGGTTTTAGGGTGATGGATGGATTGTGGTTTACAGGATTTAGAAGTGGCCAAGCCTCAAACAGCATACAAATCAATAGAGAATCCAAGAAAAGAGATCATTCAAGCCCCTGTCCGCAGCAAGAGTGTCCTGTCTGCTTTCTTCGTCAAACAGAAAACACCCAAACTTAAGGCTACTTATGTCTCCTGAAGAATAATACCTACGCCCATAACAAAGGATAGAAAAAGGGATCCGACACTTTTCCTGTAAAGCACCTTTGGAGTTCATGTTCTTCTGCAATTAAGCCTTAGTTATTTGCCAATTTCTGAATATGAACTTTGGTTTGACATTTCAGGTTTGGTGTACTGGATCATCTACTCGAGACAGACAACAGACAGAACATGTGTTGTAGATGTTGTAGTAAACTAAACAAGAGAGACAACTCTACATCTTCTCTCTGTGGCTTGCTTAATAAAGTCATCTTTTGAATTTGAACCTCAGGCTAAAAAATATACACAAAAATGCTTAAAGGCTTCACCTTTCACTGTCAACATACTTGAACGTAAGACATTGGAAATTACTACAAGACATATTAGCTATCCTCAGAGATGGAAGATCTCGACAGAGCTTAACATCAATTTCCAACAAAAAAAAACTTGTTATCTCCGATATTGTCTGAATCACAGCCGCTGCTTGGTCATCAGAATCTTGGAGCTACACCACAAAAACATCAAAGCAGCCAAAACATGTCAGTATTCCAAACATAGCTACCACAACGTATTATTACCTCACATGAAGCTTACCTCCTCCCATTGTAGCTTCGGGCAGCCTCTCGATCGAGTACTTGTGTTGAGTAATGTACATGATGGGCACACCAGGAATCTGTCAGAACAAATACCAGAGGAACATTCAACTTCCATGACTAGGTTTATATATGTCAAAAATTCATTCTTTCCAGTGACCCTCCTCACCTTCCGGATCCTCCTCTTTAGATCTCTATCACAAGTAGCCACTATGAAGCATTTGTGCTGTTTTTTCACCACCACCAAAACATAGACGAAAATTTTAGACAAAAATTTGTAAAAGCAACACCTAAATTTAGTGACCGCGATCAAAACAATACAGGGCAAAATGAGCCATTACCCTAGTAACCCTTTCAACAATACAGTCATCAGCATATGTCCCCTTGTGTACACATGGTAGTCTCTCGAAACGTGGATCCTTAGCGATCCTGACATTGATGTTATATTTCGAGTTAAACGCCACAGAAGATGAACAAATACAATGCTTGATATAGTTTCACCAATTTAATTTATACCTTAAAGCTACCCGATATTTCTGACCCAACTTTTCTAGCTCAGCCATGACACAGTCTGTGATACAAGGAGTACCTTCAAACCCAAAAAGGATGAAGAAATCAATCCCATGTAACAAAGGGGGAAGAATATTACAATTCTATTAATAATAACAAATATTTAAACAAAATCGAAGGGTTTAAGCAACTCACATTTTGCGTACAAACAGTCCATCATTCCCTTCTCAAGATCCAACTACAAATACACACAAAATAGGAAAAGAACTCAATAGAATATGAATGCTGCTCAAGTCAATACATACATACACCATACTCGAAGCTATTATCATACAGTCACTGACTACACAGCTCTCTGGTTCGTACCCCACGTAAAAAAAGGGAGTCAAATTCCTGCCATATTCATACAGATGAATACTAACCTTGTTCTGAATGGAGAAATTGATGAAGTTAGTATCGACCAACACTTGATACGGCGGCACGAGAGCAGCATTGTACGTGAAGAAAAGCGATGAAGAAACGCTAGCACTGATTTACAACAAGATTACCATAATTAATTAATCAATTCCAGATCATAATACCAAATCTCGACTTCACGACGCGGGTAAGAAGCTTACACGTTTCTCGGAAGGTTTTCCTTTGTAAGATCCTTTTTGTTCGGATTCAAAATCTCCTCTTTGTAACTGGAAAAACAAAGCCAACATTTACAAAGAAAAATCAAAACCCATACACTCAAATCCAAGTAAATTCTCGATTTCAAGGAAGAAGAATCGATTATTACTTCTTCAATGCTTTGCGGCTGACTATCTTCTTCATTACAGCAAATTTTTGAGCTTTCTTCGCCCTCCCCATCTTTGCAGCAGAAACCCCCGATTATTCCCAAAAAAAAACCTAGATATCTCGAAAATCACCCAAACAGTTCCAGTTCTAAATAGACTCTGTAGAACCAAGCCTCCTTATACCAGCTAATTGAGTCGTTCGAAGCAGAAATCAGAACCCACGCGAGGCAGCGCTTGAACTTGAAGAAGAAGAAATTATAGATTCAACAAGGTTGCCGGTTTTGGATCTTAAACCCTAATATGTAGGCCTAAGCCCATTCCCATGACAAAGCCCAAACTCAAGCCCATTAACATACCCAAACCAAGCCCAAGCCCAAACCCAAGCCAAGACCATATTAAGATTCGGTTAAGTTAGTGGGCCTAAAAACCCGGCTCGGATTTATTAATACTTTCATGAGTTCAAATCACATCATGACACGTGTCGAGAACACTCCAGAGGCTTCATTTCACGCGAGAATGATCTCGAGAGAAGAAGAGAGATATTTTCCCTCCCAAAATCTTCTTCTCTTCCGTATATAAATAGGGGAAAATCATCATCCGATCATTACACGACAAAAAGTAACAGCGATTATCTGAATCAGAGACAAGTCGAGGGATTTATAGAAGAGATCGTTCTTTGGGTTGGTGGATTGATACGCACCGGTAACTGAGTCATTCGGAGTTTGTGGATCTTTCTGGCGGAATTATCCTCTTCGTCTTTCTCCATTTGATTTTCTGTAAGTTCCTCCTCTCTTTTAGCTTTTATCGGTTTTGCTTTGTTTTGGATGCCGATAAAGGGTCTATAATTGCATTGAGATTGAATTTCTCTTAATCTGAATCATGCTTATGCTGTTGGAGTTCGTAGTTTTACTGATCTGAATCATACTGATGACCATAGTCCTTGCTTTCTCCAGATTTTCCAGTTTATAGGCATCTGCAGTAGTTCCGTGTCTGGGATGATGCCTGTATACAGACCAATGAATTCGTACCCGCACCAGATGTCCCATCCGGGTTATTATTGTCCTGGTTACATAAACAATCCTCATCAGATTAGAATGAATACGCCAATGTCTGGTTCATGTGAATATTGGCCTTACAGCAGCAGCTCTGGATATGCGTCAATGCCGTGCTATGGATGCTGCATTCATGGAAACTTCCCAGATTATAATGGTGTTGGGCCTTATTATCTTCCTCAAGTGCCATACCATCCTTGCTGTGGTGTTCATCATGCCCCTCCGTATTATATTCCTCCACGATGTCCGGTTGATCGCCTACCTAGATTTGAATATGATAAGGATATGGCAAGAAACCGTCACTGTTCTGGATGTTCAGAGCATGTTTGGGACGCACGGAATGGCAATAGAATAAGAATTGAGGAGCAGGAGCCTGGGATTCAGAAGGATAGTGGCAGCAAGGCTGTAGTTTCGGCACAATCTCCAGACTTTCCTTATCCAATCATATGGCTTCCTCATGAAAGTGTTAGGAGCCAGGAGCATAGAGGATCTGTTGGATCAGAAAATCAGACTCCTGCTGCAGCAAAGGCTCCTGAGAATACAAAGGTGGTGGAGAGGAATGGTGGGTCACCATCCTTGATACAGAATCAAGACAGGAACAATATGGAGACCGGACAAAAGTTGGTATTTCCATTTGATATTGAAAAGCTGAAATCTTTATCTCAGGGTCAAGATGGAGTGCAGAACCCAAGGAATGTTAATGGAATGTCGGATCAATTTCCATATCCTGTTTTTTGGATACCATTTCAAGGTAAATCTCACGAGGAGAAGGAAGACATGCCCATATTGAAGCTCTTTCCATGTAATCTACAGGCCAATGGTGATGTAAGTGGCAAATCCGAAGATAAAGAAGATTGTTCCAAGTCTAATGTGAGGTCAGAGACAAACGAGAAACATGCCCATCAGACAATTATTCCTGCGAAACAATCAGAGGATCAAGTATACAATTTTCAAGAACCAGAACCGAAATCAAAGGAGCAAAATACCCAACAGAAAACTATTCCTGTAAAACAATCAGAAGAAGATCAGGGGAAAAAATCATCTGATCAAGCGAATAAAGGTTCTGAGAATAAGCCTGGTGAGAGTACGGTGAAGAAGCAGTCCATTTCTCCTTCAAAAGCATCCAAGTTGCCTCCAGTGTGCTTACGAGTGGATCCCTTGCCCAAGAAGAGGAATGGTAACGGCAGTTCCAGGTCTCCTAGCCCTCCCACTCGTAAAGGGGAATCCTCGGGGACAGTGGAAGACAGTTCTAAGCTCTCAACTTCAACAATTTCCAAGAAAGAAGAACCAGACAAATCAGGGACAAGAACTGTTACTGTAATGGGCGATGAGAAATGTGAAGAGGCAGGCAAAGGGAGGACTATGTCTGAGACCGGTCCAATGATAACAGGAACTGTAAAGGAAACAACTGAAAGTGAAGCTAATCCAGAGGAGGCTAAGAAGATCCAAAGTAGACCAGATAATGCTGAGGAAAGAAAAAAGTCAGTAAAGAAGACTTTTTCCGATGAAGAAGCGGCCACAGTTATCCAGTCTGGATATCGTGGATATGAGGTGAGAAGGTGGGAGCCATTAAAGAAATTGAAGCAAATGGCCAAGATCCGAGAGCAAATTCTTGATGTCAAAAACCGGATCCAGGCGGCAGAAGATTCATCTGAACACCGGAGCAATGAAAAGGAGATCACAGTTGTTGGAGAAATGGTGATGAACCTTCTTTTAAAACTTGATGCTATTCAGGTATGAATGAAAGACGCTTCTTACATTACATTATAACGTTTCGGTGATCCATTTCAAGCTTTAAGTTATAGATTCTTCTTACCGACTGCTCTTTCTTTCTTTTCCGTTAATTCAGGGATTACATGCAAGTATTAGAGACATCCGAAAATCCTTGGCCAAAGAACTGTTGGGTTTGCAGGAGAAGCTTGACTCTCTGAAAAATAGCAGAGCAATGGTTGAGGATGTATCTGTTGCCAAACAGGTGGAAACTCCTGGTGAAGCCATGGATGAGAAGACCAGCGAGGATGTGGTGGACTCTGGACAGGGACAGGGACAGTATGTACAAGAACACAAGTTGTCTGAACTGTCCTCAGAGGAATCTGATGTGCCTGTTATGAGCACAACAAACGGAGTTAAGGAAGAACTAACGGTTGCAGAAGAAGATACTCAATCGGCTGAAATCTCAATGCAATGCAAAGAGGAATCAGTTAGATGTGACTCTGCTGCTACCAAAGCTATCATTTCAGCTGCAGAAGAAGAGTCTGAATCATCTGCGAAGAGTGTTGCTTCAACCTATCTGCAGGCGGCTGATGGAAAGGATACAACGGTGAATACGTGTGATTGTGTGAAAGAGGACGCTGCTATGGAGAGCTTGGAATTAATGAAAGAACTACCACAGTTTGTGGAGGAGGCAGAACTCCAAATGGCTCAAGCTTGCAGGTCGTTGCCCTTGGAGGACAATGCAGAACTCCTGGAACTACCTATTGGACTGATCGATGAAGAAAAAGAAGACCTTTCACATCCCATGGCGCAAGAGTCCTTACCTTGTACTCAGGATACAGATTCAACCGAACCCATGATGACAGTAAACGACATGGCACCAAACACAGAGGTAGATCACCAGAAGGAAAACTACACTAGCGACACCATTGAAGTGACAAAAGATGATGATGGTGATGACTCTGGCCGAGTGGAGTATCTTAAAGAAATGCCAAGTCTCGAGAGGACAGATGAACCTACAATGGAGAATAAAGACACTGACCAACTAGCTGATAACCTAGAATCAATTGAACGTAACGAGAAGGAAGCTGAAGAATCCAACTCTGTTACTGCAGATGAAAACGCGATCGTGGATGCTGCAACCTCCAAGATACAAGTAGAGACGATAGAGACAGGGGAGTCGCCATCAACGGAAACCACGATCCGAGAAGACAAGACATTAGAAAGAAACAAGAAACTGATGGAAGAGAACCAGAGATTGAGGGAAACAATGGAGAAACTGATGGAAGCAGGAAGAGAACAGTTGGACGTCATATCGAGTTTGACCGGAAGAGTGAAAACCCTAGAGAAAAAGCTGTCGCGGAGGAAGAAACTTCAGGGGGGGCGTGGAAGACTCATTAGAAACGCATCCCGCAGAAGAAAGGCTCCAGCTTCATCTGAAAACAATGTAAGAGAATGAAAATGTCGGTTTCTTTGTCGGAAATGCCTGTGTCATGTTGCTGTCATCCGGTGTGGGATCATTGTCCGAGTTGTTCTGCGTCTGTTTGTATGTGTGTTGTGATCTTTGTTTGTCCGTACGATCGTAATAAAAAATAAATAAAATTTCCTCGAAAAAACTTGTAAATTAATTCGAAGCCTGCAATGGGCCATACATCGGGCTCCATAGGCCCATTAAGGTCCCATAATATGACGATGTGTTGTTTCGAGGGCCCATTGTATGACAACGTGTTGTTTCGAGGGCCCATGATATGACAATAAACTATGGAGAATTACGTTACGGGCCCGTTACAGTTAAGACAGTGGCACATGAGGGTAAAAAAGGAAACGGCTCTCAAAACCCTAAGGGAGAGATAAAATGACGTCAGCGACGAGTAATGGAAAAAGTTTTTTTTAATCATTTAAAAAAAACGGAAGAGAGAAGAGAAAAGACGTGGGGATCCTAAACTGAGAAGGGAAGTGGCATCTAGCAGAGGAGCAGAAGAAGCGTAGGTTATGGCAGGTGGGTGCGTAGCACCAGAGCTCAGCCCCCAATGTGATTTCCATTTTTGTCCTTTCACTTCTCCCTTTTTAACTTTCCCATGCATCAGTGAAATCACTCACATCTGCACATATTTATGTATGTATATATTTATATATGTCTGGATAAAAGGTTAGTGCATGGTACGGAATTAGGGTTTAGTAATTGGCTGAGGATATTTAATTTTAATAAATTTATTTTTTTTTGTAAATCACTGTTATTTTAGATACTTATGGATCGGCAATTATGAGTGATGGACGACAACATTTATAGATTTTTTTACATAATTGTATGAAACAGTTAATATATATATAATATATAGAGTTATATATATGGATAATAGTAACAGCACTGAAAGAGACGAAGGTATAAAATGAGAAACATGAAAGTGGAACAATTTAATTAAAAATGATGATAAGGTATGACTTTAGTGTTATAAGAGTCCACTTACAACATCATTCTTTCCTTCGATCTATCTGACCCTACAAATCTTCCCCACCATCATTTTTAATATATATATATATGTGTGTGTGAAATCAACAATTCATAATACGATTATAGATATAAATACGTTAGTTTTGTAAGAAAAATGAACTCAAATGGTAAAGATGTCGTGGCGTTATACTCTTTAATTACAATAGGTATTTTTAAAAGTTATAATGAAATACAACTTAATATATAAATTGGAATGTAATCGTGTTAGGGTCTGATGTTTAGATACGTTTTAAAAGTGTAAAGATATTTTGAAAATTAAAATGGAAAGTTTTTTTTACCTTTCGGTATATATATCATCGCACTCCTAAAAGTTATATTAATATATATATATATATGCTTAGGGAAAAAATAAAGTATATAGTTTACTTTGTAATATGGTGTGTGTGAATTCCACCAACTTCTCGTGCTTCTAACCTTGCATTGACATGTCTTAAATATTGGTGGCTAAAATCCACGCCACTTATATGAACAGTAAAATAAAACATGATTTGTAAATAATTTTACACAATATATATTTAATAAAGTATAATCAGTATATATATATATATATATATGTTTAAGCCTAAGAAAACAAATCAAAATTTTGCAAAATGTAGAGATATATAATTATATGACAAATTTTCTTATTAAAAAAAAGTTTATAGAATATTTTTTGTTGACGTTAATATGTTTTTTATTCGAGGGTAAAACCTTATTTACGTCATTTCGACATCGAACTACTCCATTAAACATGGTCATGCACGATTCCATTTTGGACAAATTATTATTTATTCAGGCATGTCTCATTCTGAATATTATTACGTAATGGCTCATATAATAATTATTATACTAGACAGCTACAAATGCTCCAATGGAAATTATTATATCCGACACGTTTAATTAATATTATGCTAATAAATATAATAATTATCATATACCTAACGAACATTCATCCAACTATATATTATTATATAATATCAATGAAAATACATCATGTTATATGATTTGCGCAGTAGCATATATATATATATATATAACACGACCACAAAACGTCATTTTCAGTGCTTGGAGCATCATAATTTATTTTGTATATTTTATGTATATTAATCATATTCAGCATATTTTTCCAGCATCCAATTCGGCATTATTCTCTCTGCATGCATGTGTATATACACATAATATTATACATATATATATATATATATTATATAAACATAGACCGAAGGAACGATAGAAGTGACTTAATGTGCACAAAGGTGGCTTCGCTGTAAAGAGGGGCCAAAGCCGAAGTGACAAATTGGTATTTGCCACTATCATTTTATTATGTCTTCCCTCATTTATTTATTTTATTTTATTTTATTTCTATAATTTGCTTTATTTTTTTCTAAGTGACCAATTGCAATCTGACTATGCTAGATTTCCCCAGAATCTTCCAACACATTTTTTTTTTCGTGTGAAATATTTTAGTATATATTCACTACACAATGTTCATGTTATTTCGTTTTAAACATATTAAATGTACAATTTCTCAAACCCTGAAAAAATTAATGTAAATATAATTAGAACAAGAGAACGATGCACGGCATGTTAAACTTTATGAACTTAATAATATATAAATATATCGCTGCGTAGTCCTTATTTTACTTGGGAAATATTTATATGATTAGTTTTCCCTTTATTTAAATAACTTCAATAAAAAATAAATAACCTTTTTTGGCACATATTTAATTAAACAAAGTATTGGATCCTAAACTATCGAAGCTGTTAGACCATAAAAATACATCTTTTGTTGTCCCCGTGCTTTAGGAACCAATGGAAAAAATTTACATTTGTAAGTGTATATTAATTGAATTTATACATTAATCATTATGTGTCAAGTTTAATCATATGATAAATTTGTGAAAAAAAAAAGTTCAAAATAAGGTAAAAAAACTATGATATAAAATCGTGGTTTGAGAAAATGCATGAAACGTTTGGAGATTTTTTTAATAGTAATTTAGTTATGCGGTACACATCAAAATGGTCAGCAATATTAAGGGTAAATGCACGTGTCTTCACTTACAATTTAACCGTGATAAGTTAGTGCTTTTCTATGTAGTGTTTATTATTTTGTCCATTTGCAATTTATATGAGATTATATTTTTTTTGTCCGTAATACATATATAATGAATACAACTTTATTTATTGTTAATTTTATGAATGATATATCGAATACACATTATATTTACACGTATTACCAACTATAAAATGTAACATACAATGTGTTGATTGATATAATAAATAGAATATAAAGCATATATAGAACCAAAAGAGGAAAGTGTAAATGATGGAAAGAATAAAGAAAGGAATGTGTATAATTGGGATCAATCCATGCCTTTACACCTTCTCAATGCACTTAGTGACGATGAAGCCATCACGATTTTGGAATAAAGTTGTAATCATAAATTTTTACATTAATCTTTTTATTATTTTTTTTTATTTTTTCTAATGGGAGACAACAAAGACATGTGGATTTCATAGAAGTGAATTAGGTAAAGGAAAGGGCCACTATGAAACTGCGAAGCCTATGCGAAGGAAAATAGACACAGACCTTTCATGGTTTAAAAGTGATATATTAATCTGAGAAAACAAATAATTAATTAACAAATATTCAAACTTTTAAAAGTGGTTTCGATTTTACCACTAAAATAGTGAGCTGTTTAAAATGCAAATAGTATACTCTACATTTTTACTAAAAAAGCATTTTTCTTTTTACAATTTGATCATTTCTTCTACTAATATTTTGTTAAGATTTAGATATTAACATTCATTCAATGTTTCCAAAATTTCGTTACCAAAAAAATGTTTCCAAATTTTAATATATATATATTTATTTAATAGATTCATGTATCCAAAATTTAATATATATATATATATATTAAAGAGATTTAATAATAAGAGCAGTGATAAAATTAAATTAATATTTATAATTTTGAGGATATATTAATATTATTTATTTTAACTTTTAAAAAACGGCTAGACATTTTTGGCATATCTCTTCTGGTTTCTAAAGTATATATCAAAATTTAAAGGGAAAACAGTATATTCCCCATAAATTTTATCACTTCAATCATATTCCTCTGAATTTTCATATTCATTCTATTCTCTTATAAACGATCATTACCCATTCTTTCCATCTAAATTTTAAAAATTCATCATATTTCCCTCCGTTAATTTTCTGTTAATTTTTTTGTTAAATATTTTTAAATCAGCCTATTCCCCTAAATTATATGATTTTCAGCCTATTCCCCCCAAACTCTATGAAATCCACCTTATTTTTTCCCGAACTATATGATTTTCAGTCTATCCTATCCCCCGCGAACTATATAAATTCTAGCCTATTCCCCCTATTTTCCCAAACTATATAAACTATAATCTATTTCTCACCGAACTTTATAATCTATAACATATTTCCTCCGAACTATATAAACTCTAGCCTATTCCCCCGAACTATATAATGTCTCTAAAAGTAACATATTTTCTTTAATTTTAATGTATTATTAAATTTTTTTATATTACAAAATATTAAAATAAAAAATACTTTAAATTCTAACAATTACAAAAAAATCTATATGATTTCTCGAATAGTAACATAATTTTAACATAACTATATTGCACTCAATTTTTTTTCACCGAAAATCTATATGATTTCTCGAATAGTAACATAATTTTAACATAACTATATTGCACTCAATTTTTACTCGATTTCACCGAATTTCAACCCGATTTAACCGAATTTTCACTCTATTTCACTCAAATTTTACACGTTTTCACCCAATTTTTATTCGATTTCACCGAATGAATTTCAACCTGGTTTAACCGAATTTTCACTCTATTTCATTCAAATTTAACACGATTTCACCAAATTTGACTCAATTTCACCCAAATTTTACTCGATTTCACTAAATTTCAACCTGATTTAACTGAATTTTAACTCTATTGCACTCATATTTAATCCGATTTCACCCTATTTCACCAAAATTTAACTCGATTTCACCGAAATTCAACCCGATTTAACCGAATTTTAACTCTATTTCACTAATATTTAATCCGATTTCACCCAATTTCATCAAAATTAACTCGATTTCACTTAATTTTTGCTCGATTTCACCGAATTTCAACCTGATTTAACCAAAATTTAAATATATTTCACTCAATTTTAACCCGATTTCACCCGATTTTAACCCAATCTCACCAAAGTTTAACTCTATTTCACTCATACCGATTTCACCGATTTCACCCGATTTTAACCCAATCTCACCAAAGTTTAACTCTATTTCACTCATATTTAATCCGATTTCACCCAATTTCACCAAAATTTAACTCAGTTTCACTTAATTTTTACTCGATTTCACCGAATTTCATCCCGATTTAACCAAATTTTAAATATATTCGCTCAATTTTAACCCGATTTTACCCAATTTTAACCGGATCAAAATTGAGTGAAATCGGGTTAAATTTTAGTGAAATTGTGTTAACATTGGGTTAAATAAGATTAAATCGGGTGAAATTGGGTTAAATTTGGATGTAATCGAATAAAAATTAGGGAAATCGAATTAAAATTGGGTGAAATCGGGTTAAATTTGAGTGAAATCGAATAAAAATTGAGTGAAATCGTATTGAATTCAGTGAAGTCGAGTACAAATTGGGTGAAATCGGAATAGAATTGGGTGAAATCGGGTTAAATTTCGGTGAAATTGGGTTAAGATTGAGTGAAATCGTGTTAAATTTGAGTGAAATATGGTTATGTTAAAATCATGTTACTATTAGAGAAATCATATAGAAGTTTTTGTAATCGATAGAATTTAAAGTATTTTTTATTTTAATATTTTGTAATATAAAAAACTTAATAATACATTAAATTAAATAAAATATGTTACTTTTAGAGAAATCATATAGTTCGGAGGAATATACTAGAGTTTATATAGTTCATGGGGGAATAGAGTAAACAAACATAACCTAGAAAATCATCGATCTCAAAATTCCTCATTCACCATTGTTCCCCACTTATATTTGGATTATCTCTTGTTTGTTTTTTCTCTCGTCTTATTTTTCCTTTTAAACCCTAAACTTTAATGTTATTTCATGGATTTAGTTAGAGAATTATTTCATCTTTTATAAATATATATATATATATATACTGTAAGATAAAATCTCATATCGTATTATTCATTTCATATTCCTAAATTACTCAACTTAAATTATTATTTTTAATAATTGCAAAAAATATCCTACTCAAAATTCCTCATTCACCATTGCACCGCACTTATATTTGGATTACCTCTTGTTTGCTTTCCTCTCTCGTCTTTTTTTTCCCTTTAAATCCTAATTTTTAACGTTATTTCATGGATTTAGTTAGAGAATTTTCTTCATCTTTTATATATATGTATATATATATTGTAAGATAAAATTGCATATCCTATTCTTCATTTCATATTCCTAAGTTACTCAACTTAAATTATTATTTTTAATTATTTCAAAAAAAATATCCTATTCTTCATTGCTTAGGTGGTTTCACCACAAGCCTCCTTTTGCAAGAACTTTTATATATATACATATATATATATTGTAAGATAAAATTGCATATCCTATTCTTCATTTCATATTCCTAAGTTACTTAACTTAAATTATTATTTTTAATTATTTCAAAAAAAATATCATATTTTTCATTGCTTAGATAGCTTCACCACAAACCTCCTTTTGCAAAAACTTTTATATATATAATTTGATTAAATATAATAAATTTAAAAACTTTTTAAATATTTATATTTGTATAATATATATATATATATAGATTTTTTATATTTTTATGTAAAATCACGATTTAATGTACAAATTTAGTTTATTCAAATCACGATTTAATGTACAAATTTTTGTAATTGATAAAGTCAATTATAATACGAAAAAATTGCGGAGATTTCTAAAATTAGTTTTCGATATACGTTGGATAATATTTAATCATATATTATTCCCTGCCGAACTAAGAGAGAAAAAAGGGAAGAAAGAAAACACGCGCCGACACGCGCCTCCCTGTGCTCTCCATTTATATAACTGCACCCCTTGAAAAAATTAACACAGCGCCTCCGCCCTTCCTCGTTTTTCTTTTTCTTTTGATTAAAAAAAAAAAGAAACGCCCTTTCTCTATCTACAACGTCGCTGAGTTTATTGATGAATGGACCGCCTTCTTGTTTATTAGTCGAATTCCAGAGAGACCCATTTCATTCTTCTCTTCCATTTTTGGGAAAAATCTCATCTTTCGCCCTTTCGATCATCTCTCCTTCTTCTGAAAGGGAAGAGCTACCCACCATTTGCATTCCCTCCTTATATCTTTCTCTCTCTATCATTCAATTTCTCTTGAGAATTTGGACGAATCCAGGTCGACGCATTTCTTCAGAGGGAGAATTCGGACAAGGTAGAGTCTTTGTTTCAGTTTTCATATTGGGTTGTTCGTTGATCTGTTCAGTCATATCTGTACTTTCTGGGTTTGGTATGTTGATGTTGCTGTGGTGTTTTCCGATGTTTGATTGATGTATGCACACAACCTAATGCATTTTAGAGAAAAATAAAAAGAGGATTTTTTTATACCTAATATATTTTCTCAATTGATTCTCTGAGAAATCTTGGTGCGGTCTGGCATAGGTCATGCAGTAATTATAGCGACTGAATATAATTTCAGTGTGAAATCTGGAAATATCGCTTGGTAAAGTCTGAAAATTTATCTGTTTTCTGAAATTATCTCGTTGTTTATGGTGTTTTCCTTGTGTAATAACCTTATAACACTGATCTGCATTATCTGATTGGCTGTGCATGTCCCATAAGACAAGAGGTTCTGTGTGGATAACTCGTATATTCCATGTGTTCCTCGGTGTATGGAAATCCGTACTGTTGCTTTCTGAGTGTTTGTTAAAGCTTTTATCTTTACATTGAAAGATATCAAAATAAGGGTTTGTATTGATTTTATAAATCAGATGACTTTGTTTTCTGTCATGGTCAATGGTCAGCTGTGGTAATGTTCAATGAACGTAGCTATTGGTTTCAGGTCCCAAAGCTTCTGGTGAATACCAAAGGTTCTGATTGGTGAATTTGCAGAAACATCTTCGAATGCCGATTGAGAGATTGAGAATGGAAGCAGAGACATCATGGGCCAATCATGTTTTTAAGTATACAAATGGAGAGATTGTGAATGCTGATTCATATTCTGAAGATAACAAAGAAAATGCCTCTTTTTCTATGGATTCTCTTCTTCCTGATGATTTGTTAGAAAGAATTCTATCATATCTTTCGATTACAAGCATTTTCAGAGCAGGATCTGTCTGCAAAAGGTGGAATGAGATTGTCACTTCCAGAAGGTTCTTGTGGAATTTCTCTAATAGTGTTTCACAGATTCCTTGGTACTTCATGTTCACGAATTCAGATGATCCATCAGGTTATGCTTATGACCCTATTCTCAAAAAATGGTACAGCATTGATCTTCCTTGTATCGAAAGATCCAATTGGTTTGTTGCTTCTTCTTGTGGATTGGTCTGTTTCATGGACAATGACTGTAGAAACAAGCTTTATGTCTGTAATCCCATTACCAAACAATGGCGAAAGCTTCTCGAGCCACCTGGTCATAAGTTGTCAGATTATACAGCCATTGCCATGTCTGTGAACTTAAAGCTACAGAGTTATTCAGTCTCAATTGTGAGATCTAAGCAAGTCCCAGGGAATTTCTTCCAATGGGATCTGTCCATTCACATTTATAACTCAGAAAGGATGACTTGGGTCACATATGTAACAGATGTATTATCAGGATGGAGGAGTGGAGACGAAAGCATCATTTGTGATGGAATATTATACATCTTGATTTACTCGACAGGGGGTGGGACGCCTGATCATCGCCATGGTTTGATTACGTTCAACCCATCAACAAGATCTTCTTGTGCAATCTTGATGACGACCTTCATTCCCATGCCATGTCCTCTCACGTGTGGACGCCTGATGAACTTGAAGGAGAGGCTTGTGATGGTCGGAGGAATTGGAAAAGCAGACAGACCAGATATTATAAAGGGAATCGGAATCTGGGTTTTGAAAGAGAGACAATGGGAAGAGATTGGGAAAATGCCTCAGAGGTACTTCCAAGGATTTGGGGAGTTTGACGATGTTTTTGCAAGTAGTGGTACGGATGAACTGATTTACATTCAGAGTTATGGTTCTCCGGCGCTTCTAACATTCCACATGAACCAGAAGCAATGGAAATGGTCTCAGAAATGTCCTGTTTCAAAGAGGTTTCCTCTTCAACTCTTCACCGGTTTTTCCTTCGAACCAAGACTCGAAATCATTCCATAGTTCCCTTTTTTTTTTATCACATTTTTAAATTTTTATTTTTTGCGTTTTGGTACTTTCAACAGTTTATTACATTTTCACTATGGGCCCCGAAGTTTTTAATTTATCAGATAGGTCCACCATCTATTTTGGCTTATTATATCTACTTGTGTGACCCTCGAGATCTTCCCAGGACGGGTCGGATTCTGAAATCGGGTTGTCTTTTTGCTGTCCCTTCAAAATTCGATTTTGTTTTAAATTACGTGAAAAAATAGACAATATATATTTAAAAATAAAAATGAGGAAAATGGGTGACTGCATCATCTATATTGGTGACGTGATTTGTCAGGGTCCGACAGTCTTAGGGTTATGGGTGACGTGGACCAAAAAAATATTCACTTTATAGCCCATGGGCCTCATATTCAGGCCTTTTAATATATTACTAAGCCCATATATTGTTTGTTCTTTGAGGCCCATAGTCTTATCATTATCCTCCTTAGATATATCATATATGTCATGTTACAATCGAGGCTAATAAATAAATTAGTTTATTAAAACCATAAATACCCTTTTCTAATAAATTAGTTTTGTTAACGATTCATTATCTTTTAAATCATGATTTTAATTTAATTTTTGTCCCTCGAAATATTTGTTATCGTAATTTCACGATGGTGACGTGGATGAACATATGTATATATATATATGAATACATATGAAAGAAAATAAATGAGAGGGAATTGATAATGGTGGTAGGGACATTGGCATCCTTTTCATTACACATGTCAATGTACGTCTCATCATCAAAGTCATGTTTGTTTGTCCTTAGACGCATCCTCCAATAATTTCACCATTTTGTGGTCCACATTAACCTAGTTTCCATTTTGCATTTTTTTTTCAAAATCTGTAATTGTAATTTCACCTTGTTGATTTGAGTTGTAATAATTATAATTGTAAAATATTGTCTATATTGTTACCTTAATTGATTATATACAATTGATAACAAAATTTTTTTAAGAATAATTAAACATGTTATAGCGATGGTAGGAAATATCATTAATATTAAACATTTGTAGATAGATTCGATATATGCATGTGGTTGGATATTAACACGAAACCCCACGAGTAAAATGTTTTTTTATTTTTGTAATTATTAACCTATTTTGTGAGAGACTATATATGAACGTATAAATTATCATGAAAGTTGTAGTGCCAATTATTAAAGATAAATATTTGAAGCGTAGGAGTTAATAATCAATTATTTAAAAAAAAATCACCCCATTTAACATCATAATTACGCTATTAACCTACCCTCAATCCCCAAATCTACTAGTGTATCACATGGTTAGTGCTGTTATCATCACCGTTTTTAACTTTTTTACGGTTGCTTTATTGACCCATTTGCAAAACATAATAATCCGGTTTTTTATACTCTTTATCGTCAAAAATAATAAAAATTTTCATGTAAAAGTACATTCTTTTATCTAAATTAGAACGATTATAAAAAAGAATAATATATTTTCAAGTGGTTTTAAAGGAAAAAAGTGTAAAAAGATATTGGAAACTGGTGGAAAGTTACATTTTACAAGCCATTTATAGTAACAAGATGCAAATTTTTTAACAGTTGGTATCCAAAATATCTCTTTGTCGGGAGCGAGAGAGGTTAAAAGGCTTCAAAATAAGAACAAAACGAGACATCTCATCTTATCTTTTGGCATAAAAATGTGTTTTTTATTTAGATATAACGAAAGGGCATATTTGGGGGGACAATGTTCATAATCCTTGTATATATATAGGTTTTAATTAAATTGTATGCATTTATAATAAAAATAAATGGCAATATTTTTTAAAGGATAATAAACACCACAACAAAAACCGGAGACAGAACAGAGTCATTGAGTGCCCGACGAACTACCAGAGACAACAAAAAGATCCCAAACTTTTGTAAGTTAAACTGTTACAGTGCAAACATTCGGATTGTTCAAAAGAATCATCATCCATTTCGGTTCTTCGGTTCAAAAGGTTAATAGAGAGACACGACAAACAGGAAAACTGAACAAAAGTTTGAAAATTTTCGGAGAGAGATGGCGAGAGAAGAAAAAATGGGGGAGAGAGAATGTGAAGGGGAAGGAGGAGGAGAAAAAATGGCGAAAAAGTGGACAGAGGGTTTGTTGGTGGGCAATAGCTATAAGAGAGCCGGTCCCTCTACTCCTCCACCCACTTGGCGGCTCTTGTTCTCTCCACCGCCGCGAGACGGTGCTTCCACCGTAGTCGATATCAAAGAGTTCTTGACGAATCCGGACGTTTCTGCCCGGAAATTGTGCGCCGAATTGTGGGAAATCGAACAATTCCGGTCACCGATCATGCGAAGAGGGCTTCGTAAGCTGCGGCGTCGAGATAAGGTTGAAGAAAAGGCTTATGATGATGGCCCGCCTCATGATAATCAGGTGCCACTCTCTCGCTTATTTTCTTTCCTTAAAAAAAATTGATTTGTTTATTACTTTGATGGGCTTATGTAGGGTTTTGTCTCATGTGTTTTGTTGGTTGTAAAGATGCGAGATTTGTTTATCGTTGCTGTCGAGTAAAACGCCGGAATTCAGCCGACAATTCAACCGGAAAATCTTTTTTTTTTAGTTGATAGAAAAAAAAACATTATAAAAATCATGTTTTGTCGACAAGAAATAAGATTTCTCGATGTATAGGTTTTGGGTGTTACGTTGTTATCGTGTTCATCACGAAAATAGGTCATTTTCTTAATCTTCAAGCCTTGATCTAAGTTATATACATTGAGGGTTTATAGAGAAATTGATCCTTGTATTGAATTTCGTTACAGACGTTAAGCACATGCAGCTTGAGGAGGCAAATCTCTGGTCCTAATAAAAGACTGATCCAGAGAAATGGCCATGCGGTTCAACCAGTCTCTCCTGCAAGTTACAGCAGCACATTGGAGGTAAAGTCTTACCCTTTGCTTCGACCAAATGCTTCAACTGATTCTTTGGAGTACAAGTCTCAGGGCTGTAGTCTCAAGACCTCAACAAACCTTCTTAAGGTACTGAACCGGATATGGAGCTTGGAAGAACAGCATGCTGCTAATATGTTACTGGTCAAAGATCTCAAGACCGAGTTGGATGAATGCAGAGAGGAAATTAAGGAGTTGAAGCAAACGAAACGTACGGATGGGGTAAAAGAGAGTAAGTTCAGGAGGAGGAGAATGGAACAAGAGAAAGATGAGATAGAGTCCGTGAGAGAAGAGTTGGAGAATGAGAGGAAGCTAAGAAGGGAGTCAGATAGTTTACAGCGGAAATTAGGGCGAGAGCTTTGTGAAGTAAAGTGTTGTTTTGTCAAGACATTGAAAGAGCTTGAAAGGGAAAGAAGAGCTCGTGTTCTTCTGGAAAATCTCTGTGATGAATTTGCCGAAACAGTTAAAGAGTACGAGGATGATTTAAGAGGAATGGGGAGTAAGTCTACAGTGGTTGAAAGGGAAAACATTGAGAGGCTCATTGTGCATGTTGCAGAAGCATGGCTTGATGAGAGAGCTCAAACGAAGTTAGATGAAGATGATGAAGAGGTTTCTTTGGGAAAGAACAGTATTGTCGATAAGTTAGGTCTTGATATAGAAACATTTCTTAGAGCTAAACGATCCCATGATTCAAGGAAAGATGGAAAAAGAAGTCATTCACGGCTGCATTATCTTGACCCGATCAAGGGTTTGAGCCGGAGACAAGGGAAAGGCCGTGAGTTAAGGGTTAGTTCTATTAACTCACAGAATCTGCATGAATGTTCTGACTCCAGTAATGATCGGTTTCCAGAAGAGGAAACAAGAAGAGACAATCATTTGCAGCTTCTAAAAGATCTATGCCGACGGAAAACTGAGACTGGCCGCGACTGTATGATCAGGAATCAGTCTGTGTCATCTGAAGGCGATAAGATTTACCCAGAGGGTAGTTCTAAAGAGGCCGAGCATTGTGGTTCCCATGATCTACACAAGTCTATAACTTGTTTGAAGCGGCCGCCAAATGTCAAACATGACTCTCTGCACGCCAAACTGATGGAAGCGCGAATCTCTAGCCGGCGTTCGCGTTCTTGAAACGAGCGGTTTAAGCCATACAGCCCTGGATGCAGTCATTGGTATGAAGCAATATCCCGAGCCCTCTGGTTCATTTTTGACCCTTAAGAGACTTAGTTCGTATCAGAGGCTTTACTGGAGAGAAACATATACAAATGTGTATGTGTATGTATATAAGTAGAAGTATGTACATCTGTGTGTACGTAATTATGGAGATGGTCATTCATGTTTAAAATTTTGATTTTTGAGCTATTCTGATGCAACGACCAAACTGGTTCGAGACAGACGCGGACCGAACCTGTAGAAACTTCTCGCACGAAGTCTGGTCCTTCGCTGACGTGGCAGCCACGTGGCTCCTTTGAAAAACTTTGCTACATTTTCCCCTTATTTAATACTTTTGGGGAAAAGTGCTATACCTTAATACTATTTACTGCTGGCTACAATATAATAATAATAATAATAATTATTATTATTATTATTAAGTTAATAATGACAAGTAAGTTCACGAGGCTTCGGTAATATCAACAGTTGGACCAAACTTTTAGCAACACAATCTCATATGCAGATCCTCCTTATCTCCTAAAGTTGAATTCTAACGTTTAAATTCTAATGGAAACTTGAAAAGTAAATTAAAAACGCATTTTAATAAATAAACAATTGGACTGTGAAATAAAAATATCGACGCGGTTCAATTTTTGAAATAGGTAACAGATCTACAACTTTGGGAATAAAATTTTAAACTAATAAGATTAAATATATTTAGATGAATAGAATAGTAATGTTATCATAATAAAAAGAAGAAAAAAAAGGAATAAAGGAGGAGGAGCGTGACCCCATAATCCTCGCTGGATTTCCATTTTATATTCGAATAAAGGTGAAACTCTGAATCTGCCATTACTCTTCCATCAAAAAAAGAGACAGAATCTATCGGACCAGATTTTCTTCACCGTTTCCATTTAATGGAAATATTTATTTCATTTCTTTCCTCTGCATTTTTCCATTATTGTTCCTCGAATTAGGGTTTTGCTATTCTCTATATAAACTTCTTTATTATTGTCCTTCCCCACCCACCAAAATCCAAACCCTGCACTCTCTTCCTAGAACCACAACTACAAAACCCTTTTTTTAAATTTTTTTCAGTATAGTTTATGATATTTCCAAAGGAGTTTAGTAAGTGAATAAAGGAGCTCCTTTCGTCCAAAACGAGGAGGATAATGGAGGAAATAAAAAGACAAAGCTAATCTGTTTGTTCATGGATTCCTCTTGGGGAGTGCGCAGTTTAAGAACTGCTGGTATAATGCGCACTCTTAAGGGTTTGCATGGCCTCTTAGATGCTTCTCTCCTTCTCTTTTCTTCGTTTGGATTGAAGGGAGCTCCTTTTGTTTGTTTTTCTTTTTCATCCATTAAGTATTACTTATATATATATATATATATGTTTTGATCATTTCATGTTTGTATATGTAAATCATTTCATGTTTTGATGTGCAATGCATGTATATAGTTTTGTATATGCAGGTGTATATCCGGGTCACCATTGGAAGATCAGATGAGGAAGATCAGCCTAGCTGGTTATTTTATGGCTCTTGTTGGATCATACATTCGATTTAATACACCTATCATTCAATACGGATCCATCTGTTTCATAATGATTTGTTATTTTAAAGGCATTTACACATTGGGCTCGATTTGATTAGTCAATGTAAGGAAGAGTCTACTTGAAAGAGTTAGTTGTATTTTGTTTTAATTGGTCTGTAATAAATGGAGTTGGTCCAAAAAACACGACGACTTGTTTGGTTGGAAAGACTAAGAGATGGTTCGTCTGGTTCGTTGGAAATGTATTGTCACGTGCTTCTCTAATTTCCTCTTAATTGTATTAAGGTCTTTTGGACTATTATTATTTTCTTTAATTTATATAATTATTTTATTATAATTCAAATCCATATTCCGGTCACGGCTATTGAGTTTATATAATAAAACAACGTTGATTTGTAATTAACAACGTGATGCATACGAAGAATAACGGAATCTCCATGAAACATAAAGACAGAACATGAAATTCCAACGGAAGTCGTTTTGTGTAAGAGTTGTCATTATACTAAACTCATTCGCTTGTCGTATCGATCCATCAATCCAATTAGAGACTTTAATTAAATTTAATCAAAGTTTACGAAATATAAAATTTAGAATTTGAGTTTACAAACCATAAGTAATCGTTCAATTCGGTAACTAAAACTGTTAAACCACTTTACTATAAAATTAGAATCTAAAATCCTCTCCGGATTTTCCATTGTCTAAAAGTAGGTCTAATATTTCTCTCAGATTCAATAGATATCTCAATCATATAATTTTTTTCCTTTTTTTAAAAAAAATATTGATTTATTACTTGTACGTATTTTTAGTATGTAAGCGTGTGAGACATAACTGAACGGTCCACACGAGCGGCCCGGACCGAACCGGTTTAACAGATACGAACTCAGCCATTAGGCATTGAGATTCATGTGACCCGTGAACAAAAACCACAATGTCCTCCCCTTCTTCGGCTTAATTCCTTTTTCTAGGGTTTGTTCTGTTTTCTCCTATTTTCTTACTTTTTTCGTATTTGGAGTAAAGACGGAGGCTTTTTGGGATTGATCCTCTGTTTATTGGCGAGGATGAGAGGTTCCAACAATACGGATCTGTTTGACCCCAAGACCGAGATGGATTCCGATTTCTCACGTCATAGCTCGGCCTCCGACGGAGATTTTGGATTCGCTTTTAACGATAGTAACTTCTCCGACCGCTTGCTTCGGATCGAGATCATGGGCGGTCCCTCGGATTCTCGGTCCGACGGAGAAGGGTGTACGAGCATCGCCGATTGGGCTCGGCATCGGAAACGGAGGAGAGAAGATATCAAGAAGGAATCCGGTGGTACTTTTGCTTCTCCTTACATCTCCTGTTCGAACGGTCTTTCTAGGGTTTTGAATTTTGTTAGGGAGATTGGAACAACGGTTTCTTTTTGTTAAGAGGAAATGAACAATGTCTTTTGGATTTGTCCTGTTTATGGTTTTGATGTTCAATTCCTTGTTTCTTCGGCTTGCTCATAATCTCTCTGCATTATATTCTACGGTTTCTGTAAGGCTTTGTTTTGGCTTTATCTTATTTGATATCCTCTTTGTTTACTGGCGATGGCATCCGTATGCTTCTCTGCCATTGGTGATCTCTATTCTGCAGAACTCATTTGTTTCCCATTTTCAGTCATATCGGATATTGTGGAATGTTCCGAGGAGCAGATTTTGACGGATAACCAACCTGATATGGATGGTGGCCCGAGCGGTGACAATCTAGACGAAGAAGCTGAAGCCATGGTGGAAGAGACACTATCTGGTACCAAAGCTGATTCTTTTTTTCTTTTGGGTTCTTGATTAATGTTTTCCCATGAAAGTACCTTAATTTTCCTTAAGATCTTGTTGCAATTTGGAATCTTTTCTTGGACTTGAATGGGTAAACATTTTGCCTTATAGGTGATGAGGATACAAATAGTGAGACTAACTGGGGCATGGACTGTTCTACTGTAATAAGAGTTAAAGAACTGCACATCAGTTCTCCTATTTTGGCTGCAAAAAGTCCATTCTTCTATAAGGTAATAGTCTTTTGTCATAAAATTTTGTTTTTGTTCTTATTTAGTACTATTGCCTTGACACTTTTTCCTTCATTGGTGTAGTTATTCTCTAATGGAATGAGGGAATCAGAGCAAAGACATGTGACTCTTAGAATTAGTGTATCAGGTACGCTTATCCAACACAATCTGCTGACTTCAGTTTAACTTTGGTTCAATGCTTCAATCCTGTGTTGTATGTCTTGCAGAGGAAGCTGCTTTAATGGAGCTTTTAAACTTCATGTATAGCAATACCCTATCTGTGACCACAGCACCTGCTTTATTAGATGTGCTAATGGCTGCTGACAAATTTGAGGTTGCTTCGTGCATGAGATACTGTAGTAGACTGCTTCGTAATATGCCTATGACTCCAGAATCTGCATTGCTCTATCTTGAACTTCCCTCTAGTGTTCTAATGGGTGAAGCCGTTCAACCTCTTACTGATGCAGCAAAACAGTTCCTCGCCTCTCGATACAAGGATATTACCAAGTAATGTATTTTAACTTCGCGGGTAATTCTTTGTTTATGGTAACATACATACATGATGTTTATCATTTTTTTTTCCAGGTTCCAGGAGGAGGTTATGTCCTTACCTTTGGCAGGCATAGAGGCAATACTATCGAGCGATGATCTTCAAATTGCATCAGAAGATGCTGTGTATGAATTTTTACTTAAATGGGCGAGGTTACAATACCCGTCTTTGGAGGAGAGAAGAGAGATTCTTGGTTCACGCCTTGCTCGATATATCCGTTTCCCGTACATGACCTGTCGGAAGCTTAAGAAAGTGTTGACTTGCAGTGATTTTGACCATGAAGTGGCATCAAAACTTGTTCTAGAAGCTTTATTCTTTAAGGCAGAAGCCCCACACCGACAGCGTAGCCTTGCTGCTGAAGAATCAGCATCCCTGAACCGACGGTTTGTAGAACGGGCTTACAAATACAGACCTGTCAAAGTGGTGGAGTTTGAGCTTCCTCGACCACAATGTGTAGTCTATCTGGACTTAAAAAGAGAAGAATGTACAAACTTATTCCCCTCGGGACGAGTCTATTCGCAAGCATTCCATTTGGGGGGTCAAGGGTTCTTCCTCTCAGCGCACTGTAACATGGACCAGCAGAGCTCGTTCCACTGTTTTGGACTCTTCCTTGGGATGCAAGAGAAAGGGTCGGTGAGTTTCGGTGTGGACTATGAATTCTCTGCGAGGTCGAAGCCCACAGAGGATTTCATCAGCAAATACAAAGGGAACTACACATTCACAGGAGGCAAAGCTGTAGGCTACAGGAACCTGTTTGGGATTCCATGGACTTCATTCATAGCGGATGACAGTCCTTACTTCATCAATGGCATCCTCCATCTCAGAGCCGAGCTCACCATCAAACGATCGGCTGACCTCCATTAACGTTTATGTTATGTATTTATAAACATATTTGAATATATATATATATATATATGGTATGTGCTATATATATAAGTAGCGGCTAACCATCAGTGTGAAAATGGTTAAAGAGTAGGCGGATAAAGCGAGGTGGTTGTACTGTTTTCTTCTAAAAATGCTTTTATTTAATGCCCAATGTGGAAACTCGGCCCGTTTCCTTTTTCCTTTTGTGTGTATCTCTATTTTTAGCATCTAGGCCCATATCCTCTAATAATACTATTGGGCTAGCCCATCAACATATGGGCCAAAGCCCAATGCATTAAACGTGAGATGACGTCACATTAACTATATTGGTGTTTAATAATAAGGATATTTTTGGGAGAGCCCTTTTTCCAGTGATCTCGTCAAATGGGGCCGACGTGATTTTTTTAGAAAAGTAAACCATCCGCTATTTGTATGACACGTCATTTTGTCGGGGGTACGTTGGACCGTCCGATTTTAAGATCCAAGTTTCCACCATTCGACCCCATGCCGCAATTTTCATATTTCCTTTTTTGAGTTAAATAATTTCGCCACGTCAGATCCCTCGAGTCACATACACGTTTCTCTTTCCTCACAGCCGCGTGAATGGCATATCACCGTTAATCGTGCTTTCCCATCGACGGTTCATATTCACTCTGACGTGTCATTCCTATTGCTCGCGTCACACCCACTCCAGCCACTTCATTGTTAACGTAATGCTCCCGGGGACTCAGCCAATGATAGATCGACACGTACAGATATCCCATTTTCTAGAAAGAGCGAAAATAGCACTGCGGGTGAGTTGCGTCTTGTGTGGGGACCACAGAGGTTCGCTGACACGACGGTGGCCTGCTTGGAACACGTCGGATTCGGACCACTCGAGACCGACAACCCAAACCTCGACGGAAAGGTTGTCCCTCTGTGGGGCCCACTTCGTGGATAGATGCTCTTTATTGCCTCGTTGGCCTTACGCAGATGCCGATTCTGACCCGTCGTGGCCTCTCTCCAAGCCGTCCGATCATATTTTCTCCCAGCCGTTGGATTTGATGCTATCGTCAATTTATTTTTTTTAATAAAAAAATGCTTTTCCATGATGGCGATAACGTGTCCGTACACGTCTAAAAGGTATTTTGTCGGGTCATATGCTAAAAATATTTACATTTGTTTATGGAAATTACATATTATATTTCAATATTCACATCTATATATATTCCGGATAGTGTTATATATTGCACATAATTTCTCATCTGTCATAACTTAAATATTATTTTGAAATGAAGAAATAAATTGTTTTTAATATAAAAAAGGAAATTTTAAATAAAATAAAAATGGACGGACCACGTAAGTTACGTGACGAATGGTGCTTAGATTCGGGGTTTCATTGTGAGGACATGTAAATCCAATCCGATACGACCACGTGTACGATGGAGATGACGTGAGGAAATAAATGGGTGTTTCCAAAGGCGATGAGCCAACTCATCAACTACCACCGTATATACGCTGTACGTATACGCCGTATCCTCTGTATGACACGTGTTGATGACGTGGATGTCGCCTTGGCGCTCCGTTTTTGTCCATTTCCTCTCTCTTCTCCTTCCTCTCTCTCTGGTCTTCCTCTATGAAAAGCAACTGAACATTTTTTTCCTTCTCCGCTTTTAGAGAGAGAAAGAGAAAAGCGAAATGCGTTTAGTTCTCTGTGGCAGTTTAGTATTTTGATCTCCGGCGTCGTTTTGTTCTTTTCTCGCCGGAGCTTCCGGGTTCTTGAGGTATGCGGATTTTTTTTAAAGCTTTGAACTTGAATTCCAGGGGTAATCTGTTTGTTTTCCGAGGAGAATCGTCTTGAAGTGAAAAGTATCTCGAAGGGGAACGTACGAGGAATTGAAATGTTTTTGATGATTGTGTCTCCCTTTAGTTGGGTGAAACTGACTTCTCCAGCTTTTACTTTTCTTGCCATCTAAATATTTAGATATTAAATCTGAAAAATTCTCTTTTGTTCATCGATTTTTCTTACCCAGTTGAATTTGATGATTATTATTACAATTGAGAATTTGCAAAAACTTTTTTTTTCAAATTTTATGATTTACACATGGAACAACAAACCGTGAAATTGAAAAGAGGGGTATAGATGTCCAATTAACTCCATAGTTATCCTGACAAGGTTGATTTGGTCCCCGGTTCTTGACTAAATGGGTAAAAGGTAAAAACTTTCTTGGAAGGTCAGTGGAGTTAGAAAAAGACGTTCTTACCCTCCACAACATCCGTTGGGATCTGTTCCCTCATGTTTTCGTGGGTTTCAACTACCAGTATAAGGAACTTGGCTGATTGACTTTGTCGGAAGATGACACTTTAGTCTGTTTGTTCGGATTTCTTCATTAATGGCTCAGTTTTTGCTCCACAGAGAGATTCATTGTTCTGAATAAGAACTTGGGCATGGCAAATAACAGCGAGGAGCATAAGCTATCCAAATCTGACAAATCATCTTCACTTCCTACGCCGGCGGTATGTAAAACATTATCAATGCTTCGATCTCTCAGTTAATCGACATGGTCGTAATCTGAGTGTGTGTTGATAGGATCAGATGAATGCCCATCCGTACCCTGATTGGGCTGCTCTTCAGGCATATTACGGACCAAGACATCCTATTCCTTCTTATTACAATTCAGCTGTAACATCCGGACAAACACCTCCTCCTCCTCCTCCTTACATCTGGGGTCCTCAGGTACTATCATAAAGCCTCTCACTTGTTATAATAAGAACAGGATTCATAATTTCAAGTTTTAATCTTTCAGACTATGATGTCACCATATGGAGCTCCGTACGCAGCACTGTACTATGCACATCCTGGAGTTCCTATGGTAAAACTCCATATTATGGAAATGAAATCATTTCTCTAAGTCATTGACCCGTTGACTTACACTTTGGTTTTTGATCTTTATGGGCAGCCGCCAGGGCAAAAGATTACAGCAGCAACAGCTGTAAGTGGTAGATTTAAGCAATTATGTGTAAAATCATGAGTTCATGATGTATTAATCAGTTGGGTTTGGTTCATAATGCAGTGTGGAACACCTCTGAGCATTGACAATCCAACCAAAACGACAGGAAATAGTGAGAATGGTCTGATGAAGAAACTGAAAGAGTTTGATGGACTTGCCATGTCCATTGGAAATGGTCAGACTGAACATAAACGGTCACTCAGTTCTGAAACTGAAGGTTCCTTTGATGGTAGTGAGGGGAATTCAAATTGGGTAAATATTCCATCTTTTTCGCTATCATTTGTTTTCAAACTCCTTGAAAATTTATATTCCGAGTGAATTTCCTTTATGTTTTCAGGCAGATCAACCGAAAATTAAAAAAAGTCGAGAGGGAAGTCCAGCGAAAGGTAATGTACGATTGTTCTTGGTCGTTCAACGTGTCAATATGTTTTGTGTCTGAAAATGTTAAAAGACAACACATATAGCGGATATAAAAATAAGAAATTGTGTTTCATCGGACTATTGTTTTTTATTCATGTATCAATCTCCAAATATACTCAAGATTTACACGGATAACTCCTCTAAGTTAGACCATGAATACAAAAAACTAAGTTCAAAAAACACACTCTATACCAATGCTAGCAATCCCCGCCACACACAGGGATTTTTTTTATCCTAAGAGTATATCTTATAATTTACTCAATATTTGGTTATTCTTCCAAATTTCCACCATCCTCTTATTATAGAAACCGTATTTAACTGCACTTACCGAAATTCTAGATACACTTTATCCGAAATTTCAGCTCACCAAGTTATTTCATGACCAAATCAAATCAATTAAACTTACGACAACATTTCTGTTAAACTCTCGGCAACATTTGGTCAAATCCATTCTCTAAAACTCTCAATAACCTTTGATTAAATCTATTCTTCAAGTCTCCCAATAACCTGAAACACACACAATAACTTTTCTAAGTAAGTGATATTTCAAACATTAACAAGTGTGTTCCAATTTTTATTGATGGATGAACAGATGGGATACATTTACCTCAATCTAGTGCACTTTCTTCTGTTTCCATTGATGCAAAACCTGTTCCTGCTGTAAGTGCCAAATCCGATCAATGCCCTTCACAGTCTTTAGCCATGGTTCCTTCCGAAGCTTGGCTTCAGGTACTCCCAACCAACATTTGTCTTCAAAATTCTTACATATATCAATGCCCCACAGAAGTAAATCCTAAACAATTTACACAGAATGACAGAGAACTGAAACGGGAGAGAAGGAAACAGTCTAATAGAGAATCTGCTAGAAGATCAAGACTGAAGAAACAGGTTTTTTTTTCTTAAAAAAGGTTTGATTTTTGTCAGAATTTGCTTGGACATAAAGCTAAAAGCTTCATCTCTGTCCTTTGAAAGGCTGAAACGGAAGAACTTGGGAAGAAAGTAGAAGCCTTGGCAGCTGAAAATATGGCTCTCAGATCAGAAATCAATCAACTAACAGAGAAATCAGAGAAACTTAGAGTAGAAAATACAGACCTGATGGTAAGTACATGGCCCTTGATCTGCATGAGATATACAAACCTTTCTTAAACCCTAATTCGATTTGCAGGAGAAGCTGAAAGGCTCTGACCTCAGGCTTAAGGCTGAAAATGGTCAAAACGACAGAGTTTCGGGTGTTAACACAGAGAATCTACACAAAAATGAGTCTAACTCCAACAGTAAACTGCATCAACTCCTGGAAACGAGCCCTCGAGCTGATGCTGTGGCTGCAGGCTAACGAAACTTATTATTATCATTGAATCCCGACAAAGAATCTAACAGTTTAGTAAGAGAATGGGGACTGAATAGAACCTTAAACCCCACCCCGAAGTGAAAGCTTCCATTGATGATGTTGTCGGCTTCCTTGTCGCAGTAACTGATGTAAAATTTTTATGGAAGATCAGTGTATGTGCTTGCGTAAGCCCTTTTCTTTTTTTTTTTTAATTTTGTAAAATCGTAATTTCTAAACGAACAGAACATATGTTATATCTGCTGCAGAGATATGTCCTCAAAAAACAAAAAACTCAGTTGTATGGTTCTGATTTTTCATTTTGGTTTCCCTATTCCTAAACCGGGCCCAATAAAACCGAACCGGATTGCGATTTGTACTGACCGTTGGGATAAATCTTTCTATTTTGGGAAAGCGGGAAATATAATGACCAATTTAATTAATTCATATATTATAAACGCAACTTATATAATTATTCAAAGTTCATATGCATACGTATTTCCATTGGAATGTTTATATTCTGTTATAAAATAATAATTATTTTTTATTTGGTAATAATTAAGAAAAGTAGAAAATGAATGGGTGCGGAATCGCCAAGGGACGAGAGTTTCCTCGTGCTCCAAGAATCTTGTCTCCTAATTAGTAATTATGGTATATCTATTTCACCTCGTAACCCCAATTTTTGTTTTAAATGTCATCTGATTACAGCTTGGACTGGAAATTAATTAACAAATAACTAATTCAATTACATGGAATAAGAAAATTTAATAAATATTAATAAATACTTTCTTCTTGTACATGTGAATCGGGATAGCTCTCAGTATCCTCTGTATCAATCTTAAAGCAATGCACGTAGCTATATTTACTATTCATCAGATATAAATTAATTTTCTTCTCTGATTTTGCTATTAATGCTTCTTCTTTCATTTCCATTTCATGCTTTCACCAATTCCAAATCCCTAGACAGAAAATTTTACAACTTTTTTGGTTCTTTGTTTTTTCCATTAAAAAGCTAACCTCAAAATTAATGCTTTTTTTATATATCTTAATCGTATTTTCTGTTTCTACAGATGGGTATTTATCTGGTTGTCTTTTTTTTTTGTAGATTATAAGTTTAATCCTCAGTTGCAGATCTGTTGACGTCATGGTCATGAGATCTTTGTGACAAGATAGCTCTTGTCTTCTCTTCTGTCTCCCTTTTTTTATTTTTTCGATTTTAAATTAGAAGAATTGTCGGACGTTACTGAGATTTCACAGACTTTCAGTAAAAAGGAAAGAACTTTGTCCAGAATTGATAGGATAATTTTTACATTTTACAAAGAGTGGAAATGGGTCATCACGCAGCAGTGTGGGATCATAGAGCAGCCATTGAAATAACCAAAGATTGGAATGGGAATGATTATGTCCTTCTCAGAAATCCTCATGGTGCTTCAGCTCGAGTGAGACTCTCTCTCTATCTCTCTCTCTTCCTTCAGATCAAAAATGGGCTTTAGCCCTCATTTTGTATGGTATTTTCAGATAAGTTTGCATGGAGGAAAAGTGATTTCCTGGAGAAATAATGAGCAAGGCGAAGAACTTCTTTTCACTAATAACAAGGTATATGAATCAACCCTATTGTTGCTATAAAAAATATCAATATGATATTTAATGTATAATTACTTTATATTTTCCTGTTTTTCATATTAAAAATTTCCAAACTTTGTGTTAAATATTATATTTTTCATGGGGGATTAGTATATTTCTTTGGTTTCGACGCAGTAGAACAGCAATCATACTCTGATAAAATAAAATAAAAAGTACTAAAAAAGACGTGAAATTTTCATTTCTTTTGGTTTAATCTATTAGAAATATTCAAAATTTCAAGTAAATCTAATACTTTTATTACTTCTTTGCTTGGAAGGCGATCTTTAAATCTCCAAAAGCAATGCGTGGAGGAATCCAGATTTGTTATCCACAGGTAAGGTTATTGTTTTCATAAACCCTAAAAATGTTAAGACTGCTCTGGGGCCTTGCATTGATCTTTGTTATCATGTTATTGTTTCAAGTTTGGGGAGTGTGGATCGTTAGATCAACATGGATTTGCTAGGAACAAGATTTGGTTAATTGATGATAATCCTCCACCTCTTCACCTAAATGAATCTCTCGGTAAATCCTTCGTTGATCTTCTACTGAAACCGTCTGTGGAGGACTTGAAGCATTGGCCCCATAGGTGAAAAGCTTTTTGCTTTGTCTTCCTCTTTTGCAGACATGGAAACCCTTTTAAGCTGATGAAAATGGGTGTCTTTCTGTGTTGTTTCTGTAGTTTTGAGTTCCGTCTTAGGGTTTCACTTGCAACAGATGGCGACCTGACATTGATATCTCGAGTTAGGAACATAAATGGCAAACCTTTCAGTTTCTCGTTTGCTTATCACACCTATCTGTCTGTCTCCGATATAAGGTACGTCCAGACAAATTTACCCACGAGTTAAAATTCATATTATTGGTGTATTTCTTTTGATTGAATTTGCAATCACCACAGTGAAGTTAGGATTGAAGGTCTAGAGACAGTAGATTACCTGGACAATCTCTATCGCAGAGAACGTTTTACAGAACAAGGAGACGCTTTAACATTCGAATCTGAGGTAAATTTCACAACTTTACGGCGATAATACGATAATATCATGACAAGATTTGAATGAATTTGTAAGGGTTTTTCAGCATGATGTTTGTTTGATCAGGTGAACCGAATCTACCTTAGCTCACCAAAGGTGGTCGCAGTGCTTGACCATGAACGGAAGAGGACGTACGTTATCCGAAAGGAAGGACTACCAGACACTGGTAAGAACTGAAGCTATGGCCGCTTGTGCGTATGCCCATCAAATTATATCAAAATGACTAACATTGAGAACTGAATATGCATACGATGATGGTGAAAAGTGGTGTGGAATCCATGGGAGAAAAAATCGAAAACAATGGTAGATTTTGGGGACATGGAGTATAAACACATGGTGTGTGTGGATGGTGCGGCCGTGGAAAGGCCAATCACGTTGAAACCGGGAGAGGAATGGACTGGAAAGATCAAGCTTTCGGCCGTCGCGTCCAGCTTCTGCACCGATCAACTCGAACTTCAGAGAAAAGGCTTCTGATACGTTAAGGAAGTGGAAACAAACCATCAGACAGCAATTGACACTTGGGGTGGTTGTGATGGCTGAGTCGTCATGGAGTTTCCGTTGTCCACGTGGCGTAATATGGAGCATCTTGGACCCACTCCCATTTTTTGTCGATATATCTTATCTCTTGGGAACTTCTTTGTTATTTAATTTCTACGTAGTGATATAGGAAAATAATAAAAATCCAAACTTTTCAAATAAACTAAATTATCAAGTTTTATTCTGTTTTTGAAATATAATTAAATAGTTGAAGGTGATATTCCATCTTAATTATTCATATCCCTTCTGTTTTTCATTACATTCCAAATTATTCGGTTAAAGATTATTTAATCATTCACGTAACAGAGTCTAAATATTAATATCGACCCTATCGAGTATTTCTTATTTTATTAGTTACTAGGTAAAATCCCGTGCGATGCGCGGTTGATCATATTATTTGTAATATCATAATAACATGAATATTATCTTCTTTTTTCTTTTATTATTTTTTATGGATCAAAGTGACTCTGATAGAAATTAATAAATAGATCAGACGGATCCTAAAAATTATTTTTTTGTAGGCTATTAAAATCATATATTAGAGTCTATTGAAACCTATGTGAGACTCCTAATAGGCTTGTGAATGATAACATAGATCTACAACTATCTTAAAACTATCGTATAACAAATAAGGGATAAAGGCGTAGCCATCCACTTTTTGCATTGGTTATATAACCAACGCAAATCACTTGTCTTTTCTTTTTTGTAGCGAAAAAAAAAGATAAAAATGAAAGCCTAACAGGATATATGATGTAAAAGCAAAATGCCTATGTTAAGCTGTGTGAATGACTCTGTAAAATTAGTTCAGACATGCATAAGACCATTTGATTCCCATTATAAAATGGCAGGTTATCTTGCACCTCACGGCATCTTCCTTGAGAATTTTCCTGGGCTGTCGATCCAAGAGCATTAACAGTTCTCCTCCAGGAGAGTAATCTATTATCAGGCAAATATGTGTCTTTCTCTACACAAAATATTTTCAAACTCGATCCATCAGAAACCCCAAAGACGAAGCTTTCAGTGGGTTTCCACCTGCATTCCACACACACGCCAAAGACTAAGCTTCCAGTTGGGTCTGCATTCCACACACACCACGTGATGCAAGCTCTTAAAATTCGTTGATGTTCCTTTGGATATTTATCTATGGTGAAAGTGATGATGAGTAGCAAAGGAAGCTGAGACTTACGGTGATGTCAAAGTCTACAATGTCAGATTATCTTTGAGAAGCTGCATAATCAGTGTGCTGTCTCTGTAAGATTCTTCACCAAGTGTTTCCAATTCAGATATAGCTTCATCAAAAGCTTGCAGAGTAAAAGAGAGAGAGAGGAAAAACGAAGAAGAGCTCATACGGTGAGATGTAGTGTATCAAGAGTCATTGATGATGAATGTTATAAAACTCGATGAGTTAATACATAAACCAAATAATGTAAGTTGTAACAAGCAAGTAGCCATTAACCAGACTGATGGTAGTATTTGGACATCAATTCATTTCACATGCATCAGAAAGTGCAGAATGGAAACAAACAAAGAGATCACAAAAGATTGTTAAAACAAACCTGCTTGGCAAGGTTGCATGCACAGTCAGGCGAGTTAAGGATCTCGTAGTAGAAAACATTGAAGTTAAGTGCTAGACCCAACCTAATTGGGTGAGTGGGAGCTAAATCAGCAAGAGCAATGTCCTGTATTCAGAGCATAGACAACAATATTAACATATCAGTGACAAGAAACGATATCAATGATTTTTCTAAAGAAGGATTTCTATGGTTAAAAGTGAGAATCACTTGCCTGAGCAGACTTGTAAGCCAGCAAGGTGCTCTCAGCAGCTTCCTTCCTTTCAGCGCCCGCCTTAAACTCGGCTAGATACCTGTGGTAGTCACCCTTCATTTTAAGGTAGAAGACTTTAGATTCAGTTGAAGAGGCAGCTGGAATGAGATGAGAATCCGGAAGGTTCAAAATCCCATCACAGATATTGCTAAATTTAGACTCAATCCTGCCCCTGTAATCGTTGATCGTATCAACATGATCGTCATTTCCCTTACTCTCTTCCTTCTGCTCGATAGAAGAGATGATCCTCCATGAAGCCCTTCTGGCTCCAATGACATTCTTGTAGGCAACAGAGAGCAGATTCCTCTCCTCAACTGAAAATTCCTCGACATCCATAGCCTTGGCAACCTTCTCCATGAATTCAACCATTTCCTCATAACGTTTAGCTTGTTCGGCCAATTTTTCCATGTAAACAAATTCGTCCCGTGATGATCCACTCGATATCTTGGATACACTGCTTTAGAGAAAATCCTACAAGCAGATAAAACGGGTTAAATAGTTGAGATTTCATGTAAGTCCAGGTATAAATTCACAAAAATGCATGTAATGATGAAAAAAAACATGCAGATTTATATCCCAGTGTCATAAAGCAGATCTATAAAACTTTCAAAAGAAAAAGAAGATGCATAAATGTAAGTAATACATGAAGGTCTTATTTTACTTGCATATCAGGAAAGTAGATCCAAAACCAACTGTCAAATGTCGTTATAGTGGAGACGAAAGCATTATCATTCATGAACTGGTCAACATAACAACTATACCCAACATGAACCATGGAAATACTTGAGAGGTCTGAATGTTTCTAATTAGACCATCTCAGAAAGCAAAAATGTTAAATTCCATAGAAGGTTTAGATACACTACCAAATCAATAAAAACAAACTCTTTTGGGCATCAAACCGGAAATCCACTCAAAAAGCTAACAAAAGCTCTAAAATCGTCGCAACGAATCTGAAAACACTCAAACAAAGTACGATTCGAGCATCGAAACCAAGCAAATCGACCAGACAGATCTGCTAATAACTACATTCAGCCATCCGAAGCAATGAACACAAAGGATATAACAGAACAAAGCAAATGTTTACCTTTTCGTCTCAGAAGATCGGATCCAAATGCCAGGGCTTTGAAAAATGAGGAATACGACATAGATTATCGGAGAATATACCTAAGTGTGATATCTCCTTACGACGTTGCTCTATCTGAAATAGCCAAACACAATGATGAAGATGACAAAGGTGATATAAAAAACAAACAAAGATAGATAATCTTCGAAAAGAATACGAACCAAGAAAGAGGTAAAGATCAGTCTATAATTGAGTCTGATATATCCAACTGTGTCACTCGATCTAATATAGCCAAAAAATAATGATGAAGACGATCGAGATGATGTGAGACAAATTGAAAAAATAATCTTCTTACATCGAGATGTTTGCGTTGTTCGATGTAAATAATCTTCTTTTATTTTTTGGCTATATTAGATCGAGCTTCTTTTATTTTCTGAGGCAATTCGTCGAACACTTGAGACTTACATCGAGATGTTTCTGCAAGGTTTTCGGTCGCTTCCGCGGCCGGCGAGACGGCCTGTTCCCGGTCATGCTGAATATATCTTCTTCGATCTCATCTCGAGAAAGAGCAACCCATAGCCTCAAATTCGCGTTCTTTCCCTCTCCGCCGCCTAATCCCCGCGATTCTGCCGGAAGCCCTCTCTGTCTATTCAATTTCTGCTCTATTCCTCCGAGGATTTCTGATGTTTAAACTCCGAAGCTCCGCCGCATGAATCCGCGAGAACACGTCGTCGCTTCTCTTCGAAATGACACAGCTCCTTCTCGGTCGTAAGTTGCACGTCCTCTTCACCTCCTCCTCCTCCTCTTCTTCTTCCTTCTTTGCGTTGACCACCGGCACTTCCCCTCTATGCGGAGGGAGTGGTGGTTTCTCTTCACGCGCCGTCGCATCGCTGGACCCTTTCTATTTTTCCTGGATGGACTTCGCGGCTGAAGGAGCGAGAGACAACGGGTTTAAAAACCAAGAAATGGGATTCTTTGATAAAGGGGCTCTGAGATCTGATTCGGGGTTGCACAGCACCACATAAGAGCAATTGCGACTGATTGGCGATAAACTGCTTGATTATGAATGGGGCTATGTAGTACTAAGGTCACCGTATCCGAATTCAGAATGCCGATAGTACTCGTTTATGCAAACGAACACTGTGTCAACAGCAGAAAGCGAAGCGATCGAATCCAAGTACCTAACAACGACAGCAGCAAGACTGTGTAACGGAGAGGCGATGGGAGAGAGAAGGAGAGATCGTGGGAGTGGAAGAGAATGGATGAAATGAATACAATTAAGGGTTTCTTTGATTTTTTTAATACCAATAAATGCAAGTAATTGACGTGGAAGGTTGTATGTACTAGGTATATACCCGCGCGATGCGCGTGAAAATATATCATTGTAATTTTTAGAATATAAATAAATGTTATGCATTAATTTAATGAAGAAACTTAAAACATGTTAATGGTCGTATATGACAAAATATTGAATGAAAATGTATCACAATATAAATGAATGAATATGAAGAACAATGTTATTCATAAATCATGTTATTAGGAGAAATGTTATATTACGAACATTTTAAAAATAGTGCATTATTGTAAATAGTGACCCATGGATGATTCTGTATGATGATATGGTAAGATAGCCTCTGATCATACGACATAAATGCAGGATAAAAAATACTAACATTTATTAAAATAAAAACAACACTATAAGTTAGTAAGTAATTGGTTGAGTGAAAACGATTTTATGCTGACATTATGTAATTGGTAGTCCATTGAATATTTATGTATAGACAATGAGCGATTGTTGTGTGACTTCTTTATTAAGATCTAATATACGCAATCCGTTGGCTGATGTCACTCATGATAATGCAACATACATATAACGCCCAAGAATAAGCAAAACAAAGACTAACATAAGGAAACAGACTAATGAAGTTGTATTCCCCACAACGTCATCGTGATTCTGATGGATTTTAAGCAGTCTACAACTATCTTGCCTCACGATCAACCGTTTCTCCAAGCAAGTAGTTGTTATTTGTCTCTGATCAAAAGAAAGTAGTGATTTTTTATGAGGCTCAACAGTCATTATACTGGTCACCATTAAGGCCAAATAGATATGTAATAGGTCCCTAAACTAATGAAAAAAAAACAGTATACTAAGCAAATATTTGTTTTGTAACGATATCATTATGCGGTGATTATGGAATCTATAGGATTTTTGAAGGTTTTTTTATTAATAATTATTTTTGAATATTTTTTTTGAGTTTACCCCTAAATGATTTAATGACCAGAAAAATTTATGATATATTATAATAATATATAATAATTTATAATATATATATTTTATGTTATATTATAATTTATGATATATATTATAATTTATAATTTATGATATATTATATCCGTCAATATAAATACAAATATTATAATCAATTATCAAAAAATTTGTATTCATAAATACTACATAAAATATTTATTAACTATATAGATAAAAATTTATAACAAATTTAGTTTCAAATAATCAAATTAAAAATAATAAATTTTTAATCTAATAATTTTACTAAAATATAAATATATAAAAAATCTAAAAAAATCATATTATACAAACATCAATATAAACACATAAAAAACTAATCATATTACCACACTATCTCCCTCATTTACCTCCTTCCCTACCATCTCGGCGTCGCAGTCCTCACTCCCATCTATTTTCTCTCGTTGTCCTCGCTCTTATCAATTTTTTCTCATTCTTGTCCATCCATTGATTCCTTTGTTATAATTTTGTTCGAACAAATTCGTTCAAATACAAATATTTGTTGAATATCAATGTTTACGAATACAAATAACAAATTCAAATATTCTTGCTTATAATATATTGTTCACCTCTAATAATATACACTCAAATTTAGCAAATACAAAAAAACATATCAAAAACATAATCTCGACCTATTTAATTAAAGACAAATCAATTTATATTTTATTCAAATAAAATTAACTAAAAAATAATCCACAATTATTAATAAAAATCCATGGATCTTTGATATGACCGGAAACAAAATTCATATCGTGCCGTCATGCCATATCAGCATTGCTAGAGATATAAAAGAGTTTCACAAAAATAATATGTAAATATTAATTTCGCAATTGATTAATTTTAAAAAATTATTATTATTCAAAGGCCGAAAACAGATAGCACAAATATATTCAATGAAGTGCAGAAGAAGAAGAATCCATCTCTTGTTACGTTCTTCTATCACATAAACTAAAAACAGCAGGCAGCATCGCAAAGCCACGCCACTGCAAGATTAGGGTTTCTTCTTTTTCTCTGCAAAATGTTATTCCAATATGAAGCAGAGCTCATGAATTTCCATTCTCACTTAACAAGTCATCTTTCTTGGAAGATTCTGTACATTGCTGCTCCGATCTTCGCCAGAGATTCAACAACCGTCACTCCTGCGCCCCTTAGACTCTTTATCTTGTCTTGAGTTGTGCCCTTACCTCTGGATACAACGGCTGCATAAGAAAAAACCCCACCCGCCCACACTAATTAACCGAAGCAAGAGCTAGAGAAGATGCACGGCTCTACTTTTGAGAATTTTGCATAAGACGCAAACCATCTGTGATGCGCAGAGTTATCTATGGACAATAGCAAGTATCGAACCATCTGTGATCCAGAACATAGGATAATTAGCTCACGGTATTAAACAACTCTCATAAAGTTTAACAGCCTGCTATTAAGGAAATAAACAAGATTCTCAAACAAAAAGAAGATGCAAGAGCCATAAAGAATCAGAAAGCAAGAGATACAATACCCAATCAAAGTCCACGTATAACTCTGCGAGGTCCAAATAGGCATGCCAGTTGTCCAGTTGATTTGAGTCCAATGGCTTTACATGAAAAAACGGCCTGCGGATTTGTGTCTCAAAGCAACTTATTTTTCCATCAACTGTTGTGCATCTTGAAAAAATTGTTTTCCGATTGATAAATATGCCTGCAGTGCTTTGGACAAAGCCGAACCACTGGAAGCACCCAGCAAGGCACTAAAAACATTAGCAATCTCATCATTGGTATAATGTTCAAAGTGAATTTCTGCAACATCTTCTCTAAGGCAGTGTTTGGCGCTGCAGCTATCTCGCTTTGTAGAGATGGGAACTGCTTTAGCTCCTGCTTTGCCACAATAATCAGTGAATCCAATGTAAAAACTAATAAAACGGTTTGAGTTAAAGAAATTCACCTCAGTTTCGTAGATCGACTTTCTCACAAGCTCTTTCAGTACAAAGTGAACCTATATATATGTATAAAAGGTGGGACTTGAGCTTAAAAAGAGATGTAAGTGAAACATAAAACTGTAAAGACAATAAGAAGAAATGCAAAAGAACCTACAACATACACATAAGCTTCGACTGGACCTCTGAAATAGTTGAGTGCACCTTCGATAAGATGTCGATAACCCTATTCTGGTGCAATTAAGTGAGGCTGGTAGCCATCTGCTTTGGATACGTCAAACCCTAAGCCCAGAACCTAATTCTATACCATAAAAGGAACACGAAATTCGACCACTCTAACAACAAATCATTTACCTTATACGGGGACCGCGACACTTTCCTCGATTTCTTGACCGGGCTATAGCTAACACCAGGTGCCTCATCGGAACCAAAAGGCGAGAACAATTTCAAGATACATTGAACAAGATATCATTAGTTACTTGGATTTACCTCACTTGACCCGCCATCGCCAAAGAATGTGATGGCACATGCATTCTTTCTGTCCATCTTTAAGGAATAAGTTGCACCAACTGCATGTGGTAATTGTGTACTGAGCAAAATAATATTTCCCATAAGCATTAGATTCTCAAGAACATGAAAATCAAAGATTGGAATTGTAAAAGAATTGGCTTTGAGGCCTACACAATTGTTGCTGAAACTGTAAAATAGTTATGCTTATTAGATCCGTAGTGGATTGGCATCTGCCTGCCTTTTCCATTATCAGCATTGTTACGAAAACATTGGTTTGCAAATTCTTGAAGTGTAAAACCACGCCATAGTAGAACGCCAGGCTCTCTGTACTGCAGCCAAAACACAAAGACAGACATGTTATACTCTTCATTGTGTAAAGAATATAACTAAATCATACATCTATGCATATTTTCAGATAATATAGATGAACCTGAGGGAAGATAAGATCATCCGGGGTGAGAGTTGCAGCTGATGCAATGTTGATGGCCTCTTCCCCAAGTGCAGTAGCATAAAATTAAAGTCTCCCTTGTCTTTGAGCTTCATAATATCTAGTATCCATCATTCGTAGAGTAACCATCTGACTATATATCCTCACTGCGACATCCTTGTTGACCTAAAGAAGGAGATCCTCACTTTGAGTTTTCTCTTTGGATAATCATATCTTGGAAAAGGAGATCATTTTGTTACCTGCACAAACTGGCTGTTAGGAATTTGTCTCCCAGTTTCATCAAGAACTCGCTAGCAAGGTATACAATCTTTACTGGATTCGGATATGAAACACATCTCCGGTGTGATTGGTACTTTTCCCCCAGGGAAATCCAACACCTGCCATTAAAGATTCATTCATTCATACATGATCTTCACACTTCTTAGACTCCACCATCCACCAAAGCTATGAATGGAATGGATGATGAGTAACATGAAACATAATAAGAAATCTGAAACCCAAAATTAGTAACATTATTCTGCTTACATTCTATCACTATGACGCATCCAAAAGCTTCTCCTATCATCATTCCAATATCTTACCAATAAACCCAAAAAGTAAAAGAGACAAAACATTTTCAGTGACTTTAAAAGAGACAGGAGCAATATGAGATTTAGCTCGGCTACGCCTTTAGATGGATTCAATTCCATCCCTCACCTCCTTCAGCTCACGAAGGATGCTTTTCAAGGACATCTCCTTTGCATATCAAGCTCTCCCCCACGGTCCCTACAATGCAAACAAAATTCGTATAAGCCGCCAGTTTCCTTCGTCCAAATCTTTTCACCTACATGACATCGAGCGAATGAATCTGATAACACTCAGGAAAGAACAAAAACTAAATCTTGATACAACCACCAGTAAAATGTGCAGAAAATTTCTGTTAGGGAAAAAGAAGAAGAGTTTATACGGTGAGATGTAGGGTAGATACCTTTAGCAATTGGAGATGGACGATGGAAGCTAGACAAAACCCTAAACGACACATTTGAAGCTACTGTGATGCCGAAGGTATTGAATCCTTTGTTGAGAAAGGAAGATGGAGAGTCATAGTAGAGGAAGAACGGTGGAGAGGAAACTGAAAAGACTGGGCGAAGAATAGTCGGTTGGGATGTTTTTTAAGGCTGACGTGGCTCGCTAAGAAGCGAGAATGACTCAGGAAGAAAGAAAGTTTTGCCTTTTTAATATATAGATTTTTAATATATAGATTTAGTTTTACAATATACTTGATAGTTTCAATAAATTGGGAAAACCGGGGTTCCGTGTAATATAAAAGACAAAAATTAAAATTAGTTGTGAAAATAGTAAAATTATTTGAGAAAAATAAATTATAAAAAAAAAGATGGAATTAGGTGAAAGAGAAGGAGATAAGCGACACGTCAGCAGGGAAACGGCGAGCGCGAGTATCGGACCAACTGAAGTTCCTCGCCACCCGTCTTACCTTTCCTCCTTCGACGACAACCCATCCCCGACTCTCTCCCTCTCTCTCTCCCTCTCTCTCTCTCTCCCATTTTCTTCCATTCCACCATTCCAATTCCTCCTTTCAAGATTTCTTCCCAGGTTTCTCCCTTTTCGATCCTCTGTTTCCACTCTGTTTTCTTGTTTTGTTCTGATTCTGCGTCGATTCCATCCCCAGATTCCGTCTTCTTCTTCGTTTTTCCGTTTTGGTTCCGTTCGAGGAGCCGATTAAGGGAAAGCTGAATCCGTCGACAGAGGCGGATAAAGAGAAATGGGAGATTATGGGATGAAACCTGTTCTCCAGAAGCCTCCGGGGTACAGAGACCCTAACATGGGTGGTGCTGGTGGTCCTCCTCCTCCGCCTCCGGTAATCAGACAGCCGGTGAGAAAGCCTGCCCTTCCGACATCATTTCGGACAAAGAAGAGGCGTCGAAACTGCTGTCGATCCTGCTGCTGTTGCTTCTGCATTACCCTTTTCCTCCTCATCTTCCTCCTCGTCGTTGCCTCTGCCGTCTTCTACCTCTGGTTTGACCCAAAAGTCCCAACCTTTAGCCTCGCTTCCTTCCGTCTCGACCAGTTCAAAGTCGCTGCCGACCCAGACGGCGCGTCGCTCTCCGCAGCCGCCGTGGCACGAGTGGAGATGAAGAATCCCAACACGAAAATCGCGTTCTACTTCGACAACACAGACGTGGATGTGACCGTGGGACAAGGGAACGACGAGACGGGACTTGGGACGACGACTGTGCCAGGGTTCAGACAAGGTCCGAGAAACACGACGAGCATTAAAGTGGCGACGGCGGTAAAGAACCAACTGGTGGAAAACGGCGTGGCGAAGCGTCTGGCCTCGAAATTTCAGAGCAAAGACCTCGTAATAAACGTGGAAGCGAAAAGCAAAGTGGGTTTGGGCATTGGGAATATCAAGATCGGAATGCTCGGCGTTAACTTGAGATGCGGCGGCGTTAGCTTGAACAAGCTCGACTCCGATTCTCCCAATTCTCCCAAATGCACCCTCAACACCCTCAAATGGTATGTTTTATATATATATATATATATATATATTGGATTAGGCATCGAACATTTCGAATTTTGTAGTATTTGATGGTAAAAAAATGGATTTTTTGTTGCAGGATAAACATACAGTAAGAAAGTGAAAATCAGAGCCTTTGTGGGTAAAAAAGAATGAAGAATAAGGAGAAGACGGCGACCCGAGACTCCATTTCATGATGAACATATATGTAACCATATTAAACTGTAGCTGAGTTTCTGTCAATTATTCTCTTCCTTTGATATATATTTTTTTTATTACATTGTTGTTGTTATACATGTATTGCTGTTTTGTTTTTTTGTTTTTTGTTTTTTAATCTAAAAAGACTGCGATCATTTAATTGTTTTACATAAATTTAAGAAGAAAAATCATTATCCTTTTTACTTGATGATGTGTTGATATAACTTGCATAAATCTTTCAGTATGCTTTACGTGACATGAAAAATAAATTGTCGGTTCAAATGTTTATTTACATAGAAAGATATATACATTATGTATGTGTCTGAATATTGGTCTGGTCGGCGGAATATCAGATATACCTTCGTAGGGCTAAAATGCTTCAAAAATACCTTTCCCTAAAATAATTATGTAATCGGGAAAAAAAACTGGAGAAAAGACAAATTTACCTTTAATTTTCGAACGTGAAAAAATCCGCATTCTTGGAGAGTAAAAGTCAAACCCGCATTCTGAGAGAGTAAAATCCAAGAAAGAACAAGTGATTTCGAACTTCAGAGGTATCGATTCGAAGTTGGCAAGAAGGAAATGGCTAGAATCAGCAGCGGTGGAGAAGAGAGCACGAGTCAATCTTTCAATAAGTGTAAGTAGATCGATTTCTAGGGTTTTGGAGGATGTCGAGTCCCAAAATGATTTATTGATCTGAAATGAGTGTGAGTGTCAATGAGTCGGTTGAGTTGCAAGAGTCGGTTGTCTCGGTGAGTCGGTTTGCAGGCTGTCGAGTCCCAGAATGGTTCATTGATTTGAAATGGGTGTGAGTGTCAGTGAGTCTGTTGAGTCTGAGTGAGTCGATTTGGGTCGCTATGGTCGCTTGAGCGTCGCAGGGAGTCTAAGGGTCGTTTGAGTCGGTTGTCTCAGTGAGTCGGTTTGGATCGCAATCGTCGCTTGAGCGTCGCAGGGGGTCTAAGGGTCGTTTGAGTCGGTTAGAATGCCAAAGATCACCACTAAGTGTTATCCTCACGAGACAATAACGAAGCTGAGAGGAATCTTAGATGAATACGACGTGCATTACTTCGAGAAGGAATCGCAATTTAAGCATTTATTCCATTTCCAATGTGATTCCACATTGACTAAGGTTCAAATGTCTATCCTCCTAAATCACTCCGTAATTGTACGGGACAAGAAGGATATATGGATCGTCTTAAACAGTGTTCCCATCCGGTACTCTATAGTGGAGCACGCACTAATTTCCGGATTGAACTTCGGACCATATCCCAAAGGATGGGAGTCCAAAAAGGGTGATACATTCAGGCGGAAGAATTTCGACCGTGGAAAGGTGACCCCCGCACAAATCATTGGAAAACTTGTTAAGACGGAGAATGTCGAGAACCGGAAGAGGTTGGCAACTTTGTTGTTGTTGGCGCAAGTTATGGCTCACAAGCCTTCATCAGACAACTCTATCAGCCATGATCTCATTGACATGGTTGATGATTTGGAATTTTGTGAAGGCTTTCCATGGGGGCGTTACACATTCGAGAAGATTGTGGATACTTGCCGCAAGCACGTTAGCGGGGAATCACCGAAACCAAAATGGTATTGTGGAGGTTTCATGATCCCACTAATGGTAAGTTGTATATATTATTCGAATAACTTGAATTTTTTCATACTTTTTGCATTCTGATTTTGTTTAATGTTGCAGTTACTTCCTTTCGAAACCATCCCTAGTTTGGGCGGAAATGGATGGTATGTTGATGTAGAGAATGCGGATCCATCATGCCCAAGAATGTGCAAGAAGATGGTTAAATACAGTATTAACCTGACGTACGTAGAAGTCATAAGGCTGATCGGAGATTCTAAGGTAACAATTATACAAGGGTCACAAGGAAAACAAGGGTCACAGAGGGTAATAATGGTTATTTTTTGTTTTTTCAGGATATTCGAAGTATTCTTTGTGCTGATCACGAAGAATACTTTTTAGGTCTTGATCTGGACGACTATGAGAAATGCCACGATCCCGATGTTCAGATATGGATGTAACATATTCGTAGAAATCCGAAGGAACTTTGTTGGGAGGACATTCGTGAGCAAGAACTGCTGACGCGAAAAGCAGTTATTGGAGATGAAAAGAAGGGGAAAGGGAAGGGGACTAAGAGGAAAAAGAGCGTGGGGGAAAAAATGATAAAGCTTGAAGATGATGAAGCTGATGCTGAAGGTGATGAAGAAAGAGATGGTGATGCTAAAGCTGATGAAGGCGAGGATGGAGATGAAGCTGAATGAAAAGAAGCTGCAGTCCGACTGACACTGGAGCAGAAATTAGTGAAGGAAATAAAGAAGTCGGAGAAAAGAATCATCAACGCTGTCAGAGATCTTCTAAGGGATGCCGGGTTTCATTTGCCTAATACAAAAGCAAAGGCGGTAAATCCCAAAGATACTAAAAAGGTAAAATCAAAATCTGTCGAGATATCCACCGCAAACCAATCTTCCGGCAGTGTTAGAGACAATGAATTCCTTCAACGTTCATATCCAGTGCCTAACGAAGAGCCGGTTGAGTCAGACCCTGAAAATGTCTCTGGAGATGGCTCAGAAGAGGCTTTGGCAAACATTTCGAGATTA